>JAKTWD010000577.1:0-54149 GCA_030581935.1 Metschnikowia corniflorae
CGGCAAAATGTGCGGTCAAGTCCAAAGCTGACGAAAACATATGCCACAATGATTTCACATCAACATTCTTGATGTTATCGCCCGCCGTATGATAAAGATCCCTTGGTTTGTAGAAGGCCAAGTCCAATCCTCTGATACCTCCCTTGTCTTTATAGACGGAGTAGTCTGTTTCACTGTGGATGAGGCGATTGTTGAACCCTTGCTGGAAAAGAGAGGATGCAAAAGGGTACCGCACTGAGGAAAAGTGTTTGACAATGCCATAGTCAGTTCCTCGGAACAAGATGGCTTTGCCTCCAGCGCCTGTGCCCTCTAAATTGAGGAAGTACCGGATTTGCGAGAACCAAGGGTGCTCAAGGAATGCGTTAGCACCATAAAGACCAAACTCCTCGTTATTGTTAAAGTTGAAGATGATCGTACGCTTGGGTCTCGGGGTATCTTTGGCAGCAAAATACTTTACGAGGCCCATCATAGAAGCCACTCCCATCCCGTCATCAGTGACTCCAAACGCAGAAGGCACAGAGTCATAGTGAGAGCTCACTAAAAATGCAGGCAAGTTCGGGTCTGTTCCATTGACCCGCACCAACAAGTTGTTGCTTTCATAGTATGAGATGGAGTCGTAGTTGAGGTACTTCACGGCGAAAATAATGTTGTTGGTGTAGTTAAGATCGTTGTCGTACTCAATGAAGTCAGATTCGGCAATGAGAAACCTGATCTCTTGCTCCAAAAAGTCATGTACCTTGTCGTTATTTCTCGAAGTGTAGGTGTGCTCGTGGGCCCCAAGCTGTTGGAGTACCAGCCACGAGTAATCCAAAAGTTCGGACTCTGATTCATCAAATGGTAAATCTACCGAGTATTCAAGCGAGTTATCGAGCGCAGATACCGCAATTGTGGCGATAAGAGTGGCAAACATCAAGATAGTTAGTGACGTTTTTCTATATCCAAACAAAGAACGCACGCCACGAACAAACCAATTTGCTTCGCGAGACTCTCCCGAGTTTGGTCTCAGACGTCCATGCTGCCTGGGCGAGGCGTGAGCCTCCAGCTCTCGGGGGTTATCCGAAGTGCTGTGCGTGGACATTATTAATTATTTTCGTGTTTTCTCAAAGAAAGTGTGTGGTTATTCTAGTTGGTGAGATGTAGGTGGGCCTTGTATGACGGAGATGGGGAGCAAGGCAGCTGCGAATCTTATCTACAGATCTGATTAATCCAGCATCTCGCGGCCAGCATTCTCAGCTACTCTCATATTCTAGAAGCCTTCCTTAACAGCGAACAATTCCAGTTTCACACAGTTTAAGTTATTTAAATCGATTTTTACTTTTGCTGGTCATGTACAAGCTTCTTCATGCTCTGCTAGAAGTGGCCGAGACGGTGTTTTGCGCCTCGATCCCAGCCTCCGTAAAAAAAAACGTGGAGACGAGAGCCGGTATGGCACCCGTGCACCCCAGCCCCAGTCTGGACCGTCTGGTCACCAATGGCTGGCACGGCGAAAAGGCCCTAAAAAAATCGAGTCCTGTCACACCTACACCAATGACATTTGCTCCATTGAAAAACGATCTCATCTTGAGAGCCGCCAAGGGCGAGAAGGTGGAAAGGCCTCCTGTGTGGATCATGGTATGTGTATTTTAGATCGGTTCTTTTGAGCTTTTGCATCGTCTTGCTCGCACATACTAATTTTTCAGAGACAAGCCGGCAGATACTTGCCTGAGTACCACGAGGTCAAAGGTAAGCGTGATTTTTTCGAAACATGTAGAGACGCTGAAATTGCTGCGGAGATCACAATTCAGCCAGTTGACCATTATGACGGATTGATAGACGCTGCTATCATCTTCAGCGATATCTTGGTAATTCCCCAGGCCATGGGTTTCGAGATTGAGATGATAGAGGGAAAAGGGCCTGTATTTGTAAACCCATTGAGATCTCAGGCCGATCTCAAGCGTGTCGTGATGAAACCAGACATTTTAAAGGAATTGGACTGGGCATTCAAGGCTATCACTCTTACTAGGACTAAGTTGAATGGCCGTGTCCCTCTCTTGGGATTTGTTGGAGCTCCATGGACGTTGTTGGTATACATGACTGAAGGACAAGGCTCTAAGATGTTCAGATATGTCAAACAATGGATTTACGAGTACACGAAGGAATCACATGCATTGTTGCAGGCGATTACGGAGGCTTGCGTGGAGTTTTTGGCGCAGCAAGTGGTTGCTGGTGCTCAGATGTTGCAAGTTTTTGAGTCTTGGGCCGGTGAGTTGGGGCCTCGTGAATTTGACGAGTTTTGCTTGCCATACTTGCGCCAGATTGCCCAAAAGTTGCCCCTCAGATTAAAAGAATTGGGCGTCACCGAAAAGATTCCGCTCACCGTTTTCGCTAAAGGCGCATGGTATGCCTTGGATGACTTGTGCAATTCTGGTTACGATACCGTTTCCCTCGACTGGTTGTACAAGCCAGAAGATGCCGTCAAAGTTGTTGATGGACGCAGGATCACTTTGCAAGGAAACTTAGACCCCGGGATCATGTACGGATCCGATGAGGTTATCTCGCGGAAGGTTGAGCAGATGATCAAAGGCTTCGGTGGTGGAAAGCAAAATTACATCATCAATTTTGGCCATGGAACCCATCCATTCATGCAGCCAGAAAAGGTGGGGCATTTCTTGAAAGAGTGCCACAGGATCGGTTCGCAGTAAATATACTTGTATCTTTAATGTGTTCATAGGAGAAATAATCTAATGAGTTGTTCGCTTTAATTGCCTCGCCTGTCATAATAAGGAAAGAGTGTACTACAGTTCGCGAAGGTAGTACTTGCTACTTGGTCTCACTTACAAAAGAATCCAATGCCTTAGTTTTGATGCGGGTTTACTGCATTGTTTCGTAATTGTACACTTCACTATCTTATTTTTCTCCACCGGCTGTTAATTATAGAAGAACCACATTGAATATTCAAATTTTCCTGCTTACTCTCGCAAAGTGTTTATTTTGCAACCATTTCACCATTTCGTTTCAGAATGAGAATGTTTCCTGGCACTTCAAAATTTCAGACTTTCTTCTATGTATTTTTATGCGTGGCACAACTCTAAACAATCTACTAGCGAAATTCACATACACCTGATCCCAGTCATAGTTAAATTTTTTTTCCCTCAATGAGTACGATTATAAAACTATTTGGTGGCAAAAACGCAGACTCACCTTTGGGCTGCAACGCGCATTGCTTGCACAGAACAGCGTGAACTGTGTTGAAGTCGGCATCAATCGATTCACAACTGATTGACGATAGACAGTTATCATGAATCGGGACGAACAATATGTTTTCAATCTTGAACCGAACATACTAGAATCTTTACAGCTTTTGCATTTCGATGAATCGTTAGCAATTGTGAATGTGGAACTTCCTGATAGTACGAATAATATTCAGAAGGACCAAACTGTAACCAAGGTGAAAAACTCAGGCGAGTGCACATCGTGCCGCTTTAAATTCGGCGAGGAAGCGCCACAAAACGAAAGAAACGAACACTACAAATCTGACCTCCATAGACTAAACCTAAAGCGTTCTCTTAATGGGCTCAATCCGTTGAGTGAGGCGGAGTTTGAGGAGTACCTAGAAACACAGTCTGTGGAAAGCATCTCGGGATCAGAGGATTCAGAGTCTGAGTCAGATTATGAATTTGGAGCGGAAAAGCTTCCAACAGTTTTTGAGAAACTCTCCATGAATGAGAGCCAACATATCGCTGATGAGGAGCGTCACGCGAGTCATATGAATACACAGTCGCCTTTTGTCATTTTCAGGTCCTCAAGACTCGAAGAAGGGAAGGGCTTTGGCGCCTATAAGGCATTATTTGATGGTAAGACATTGGACTCCGGCAAAGTCACAGACGCATTGCATAGCTTCAATTCCTCGCAGTCAAGGCAGGGATTATCTGTAATTTTAATGATAGGCGGTGGCCACTTCGCAGGCGCTGTCATCTCTCACCAGCGTCTTAACACGAAGGGCAATGCGAAGAATCAAAAGGAGTCACTACAAGCGCAAAAAGTGAGTGTTCTCGAACTGAAGACGTTCCATCGCTATACCACACGGAGAAAGCAAGGAGGTTCCCAAAGCGCATCCGATAACGCGAGAGGAAAAGCGAACTCTGCCGGTTCCAGTATTCGTAGATATAACGAGCAAGCCTTGAAGAAGGACGTGCACGATTTGCTTGTCACGTGGAAGAAATACTTGTCGCAGGCGGACCATATCTTTGTTCGTGCCAATGGCGCCGATAGTAGAAGAACGTTGATGGGGTATGAGAATAGTATTCTTCAACCAGGTGATCCCAGAATCAAGTCTCTTCCCTTCACCACAAAGCGAGCAACTCTTAGTGAGGTCAAAAGCTCGTGGGTCAAACTCACGTATCTTTCAGTGGTGGATTTTCCCAGAGCGAAAAAACACATTGAGAAAAGTCATAAGGAAGAACGAACGGTCAAGACACCCGAGATAATACTAGAATCTGAAGCAGACAAAAATACAAGGGACCTCACAGGTCTACTAAAGAAGTCCAAGGCACCGCTTTTGGTGAATTTTTTCAAGATCGGCGCACTCGATGTGAACATGACTTTAACGCCACAGAAACAATTCAGCTACACGCCCACAGCGCTTCATTATGCGGCTGCGCAAGGGCTTCAGCATATGGTGAAAGTGCTCTTGACAAATTTGAACGCAGACCCAACGCTTCTCAACGCGAGCGGAAAAACTGCATACCAGGTCAGCAACTCAAAGGAAGTGAGGGACGCGTTTCAAGTCTGTAGAAGCAATTTGGGGGAAGAGTTCTGTGATTGGAAGATTGCTAAAGTAGGCCCACCGAAGACCGCTGAAGAGGTTACTGCTGAAAACGCGAGAGAAAAAGAGGCCCTTCATGCTGAGAGCCGCAGACTTATTGAAGAGGAGTTGGCCAAAAAAACAGAACTCGAATTAAGGAAACCTTCGATCAGATCAAACGGAATAGTTGGTGGCGGCAAAGTTTTCTCGCAAGTCGCGGAAACAAGTGGGTTAACTGATCAACAAAAGATGAGATTGATGCGTGAGCAGCGGGCCCGAGCAGCGGAGGCTCGAATGAAAAGGGGCGGCCAATAATTCCAAAACTATATTTAGACTCATCGATTGGTTAGCAATTCATGAGATTGTCTCGTACATGTGATATTCATGAGATTGCCACTTGTATAACATTAAGTTTTTGCGTGTCCCACAGTATGAAGTTTACGACTACATAATTGTCAGACTTGGTGTGGTTGCGGCCGCGCGGCTCACTCATTTGCAGCTGTAATGCACGGAGATTACCTAAAAAAGCGAGCTTCCGCGTCCGCGGTTTACGTTCGCCGAAGTGGCGAAAAGTACGGCGGCGATTCACGAAATACCTTATACGCAACCTCGGTCATCTACGTGAGTGAAAGAGAGACATGTGGCTTTATCTTGATTCAAATGGTTGCCAAATTATAAGAACACGCTTACAACACTTGCAGGTTTTGAGTAATTGTACAATGTGTCTACCTTTTCCTTGGGATGTATTCACGTATACCAGCTAACTAATTATCGAACGTCAAACAAAGCTGTCAAGGCCCATGCACAGACTGCATGTCACGCGATGCACGGCATGCACGGAGACGGAAGGCTTTCGGGACGCAAGTCTGAAAGATGCCGAAAGATATACAAGCATGATCTGCTGCTTATATTAATGGGTCATCCCCTCTTCAGATGTATTCTGGAAATTAGTTATTCTTATCACGATTACTTCAGAGTCTATCTAAAGACTACTTGTACTTGTCCTCAGCGTTAATTATGACAGACAATCAATCCTCCAAATCGGCCACTGGCCCATTGGCCCTTGAGCCTCCCAAAGATGAATCAAAGAAGTTTTTTGAGTCGGATGCGGGTGATGGAACACGAAGAGAAGACTTTTATTTGAGCGGTGCCAAATTGTTCTTATGTGTCGTCTCCCTATTCTTGTGCATGTTCTTATTTGCATTGGACCAGCTCATCGTCGCAACACTTTTGTCTACTGTGGGTAATAAGTTCAATGCCACCAACCAGATCGGCTGGCTCACTTCGGGGTTCCTTATCAGTATGTCTGTCCTTGTTCTAGTTTGGGGAAAACTTGCCATTATTTTTGGCAGAAAAACCGCAATGGTCGCGTCGATCGTGCTCTTCGAAGCTGGCTCTTTGATGTGCGCGTTGGCCAATAGCATGAATGTTCTCATTGGGGGCAGAGTTCTTGCTGGCATTGGCGGCGGAGGCATTCAAACTTTAGTTTTTATTGTTATCACCGAGGTATTTCCCATTCACAGGAGACCCATGGGTATCGCCATTCTTGGTTGCACTTTTGCAGTTGCTTCTGTGGTGGGACCTTTGGTTGGTGGTGCATTTACTTCGAATGTATCATGGAGATGGTGTTTTTACATTAATTTACCCATTGGAGCCCTTGCTTTAGCGGTGTTTTTGTTTGTGTTTAATCCCCCAAAGACAAAGACCAAGATCACAGAGAAATTGACCTTGATCGACTACCTAGGAGTGTTCTTGGTTGCCTCAGGTTTGGTGTTGATTCTTTTAGCATTGACTTTTGGCTCTGACGGCCTGCACGCCTGGGATTCAGCTGCGGTGATTTGCTGCTTTGTTCTTGGCGGTCTTTTGACCATTGCATTTCTCGTGTGGACTTTCTTCTTTTCGAAACATCCGCTCATTCCTGTTGACGTTGTCACCTCATGGCCAACTTTGGCTGCCGCAGTGGAATTGTTTGGAATGTTTGGCTATTTTATTGCCAGCGTTCTATATTTATCGATCTACTTTCAGGTCATTCACGATGCATCCGCTTGGCAATCTGGAGTGCATTTGCTCCCTATGATTATATCGGTTGTCGTTTTCTCCATTGGTTCTGGTATTTTTGTCAAGAAGACTGCGATCGTTAAGCCTGTCGCAATTTTCGGTGTCATCATTGGATTCATCGGCTGCGGATTGATCACTCTTCTCGAAGTTGACTCCAGTTCATCCCAAAAGATCGGGTTATTGATTTGCATTGGCGTTGGCGCAGGTTCCCAAATGCAATCTGCGATAATGGCCGGCCAAATCACTGCTCCAAAGACCCCAGGTGGAGTGATTATGGCCACGACCTTGATCAACTTCTTGCGCTCTTTTGGTGGTGCGCTTTCCGGCGCTCTCGCTGACGCCGTTTTCGGTGTTTCGTTCAATAACAAAATCGGCTCCGCTTTGCAATATCAACCCCAGGCCGTAATCCTGGAGCTCTCAAACTACAACTTGAAGACAATTACTTCATCGTCCGAAATCCTCAATGAAATGACCCCAGAAACCAGAGCCTTTGTGAAGCAGCAGATCATGGAAGCGATCAGGAACGTTTTCTACACAAACTTTGGGTTTGCTAGTATCTCGGTGTTGGCAGTCATATTCTTGACAAACAAGAGATTGCCACAGGCAAGCAATCAAGTCAGAGACGAGCCCGTGGCTGAAGCTAACGAGAGTGTTCTGAATGACTCGGCATCTACTGTTGATGATGCAGAGAATAGTTCATCAGGAGAGAAAAACGAAGTACTTCCATTGGATACGAAGGCGAAGTAATTCTCGCCAACGCTTCTCTTAACCCTGTTTATAGATCATCATAGTCTACCCGAAGGTAGGGTCGTTCGTATGATTCAAGTAGTAATACAATTATTATCAATGAATTGAAGAATTAGGCAGAGTCTGAGTCAAGAATCTCATCACATTTGGCACGTCCCTTCTGGTGGGTAAATATGAATGATATATCACCCTTTGCCTTTGGGATCAAATCATTCAAGATCTCATCGCCGGTGTCCATTTGATGCTCGAAGTATTGTGGGTCGAAGTGCCTGTAATGGGACATAGCAGACCTTATAGTTTGCTTTTTAAGAAAGCCCGACTGGTCCGCATCCTTCAATTGCAGCGCACTCACCCACCCTGGGGGCGTCGAAGACTGCAAATCTTCCCTTTGGGATGCTCGTCGTGACTCCTCCATTTCCGTCTTCTGGCTCAAGTCAAGCTGTTCTCCTTTACCGGAACAATCACAGTCTAGGAGGTCGTGTGTGTTGCAGCTGGTTTCAGCCACAGTGAATAGGTCCTTGAGATCTTCAAAACCAAAGATGTTCAGATTCGATTCCAAGTTGTCATCCAAGAACATATCACTCAAATTGTTCTTCATGAGCTGACGCTGGAAAATTTTCTCGTCGATAGAGCCGGTGGTGAACAAGCGATAAATGAACACCGGTTTTTGCTGACCATCTCTATGAACTCTGGCCATGGCTTGCAAGTCGATCAGCGGGTTCCAGTCATTATCGAAAAGCAACAATCGAGACCCACCAATGAGATTGAGCCCAATGCCACCCGCTTTGGAAGATAACAAAAACACATCGTACTTCCGTGTTTTGTTAAAAGATGTAACAAGCGCATCTCTAGTAGACAGAGGAGTGGATCCATCTAGTCTCGCGTAGGACATGTTCAATTTCAGAAGAACACGTTCAAGAAGATCAAGGGTCTGAGTGTAGTTCGAGACTACAACAGCACTTTCGCCAGATTCACGAAATTTGAGTAGGAGAGGTATAGCGACGTTCATCTTACTTCCTGTAGTCCTGCCGGATAATGCGGATGGAACGAGCTCAGGGGAAATGTTTGCAGCCTTCTCCACCAAGCCTTTAAAAAATGCGTCTTCGGATAGAAGCGACGGGGAGTTACAAACCTTTCGAAGAAGATTGATCGTCGGCAAAGCCTCCTTAGCACCCGCAGAGACAAGGGAATTGAAGCCCATTGAATCAATCACAAACTTGAATAGCGACCTTTGAAGCTTTGTCGGCAGACAGAAAACAAGAACATCGGTCTTGACAGTCAAGTAGTCCTCTATGACCGCCTTGGTTCTTCTGATCGTGAAAGATTTCGTGATGTCAATGAGCGCTGAAGATCTCTCTTTTCCCTGCTGAACGATGTTTGCATCAAAACAATTGACATCTCTTGCCCTCGATATGGGCTTGAGATAATCTTTTTGGAATTCCGACGACGAGCCCAATAGTCCCGGATTGATGAAGTTCACTATATTGTAGAATTCGTTGAGATCATTTTGAATTGGGGTGCCCGTTAGAACAACACGCCTTCGAACGGGCATAGCAGCCAAAAACTTGAGGACTTTGTTTGTTGCGCTTTTGAGCCGGTGCCCCTCGTCGCATACCAATAGATCTACTGCAACAGTCGATAGTTCCGCCGAGCACGCAAGCACTTTTTCATAGTTCATGATGAGAACCTGATAAACTTTGGTTTTGCCAAAACTAATGATATCCTGCTTGTCTTTTGCCGTGGACAGGTGTTTGTTGTTTAAGGCCAAAACGCCGATGCGGTTGATATCCAACCATTTGCCAAATTCCTTTCGCCAATTATCGATGAGACTCACAGGACAGCAAATGAGTGCCTTGTTGACGACGTTTTTTTCGGTTCGTACCGGGGACTGCTTTAGAAGAGTCCAAATGAGCGTGATAGTCATGAGAGTTTTGCCTAGCCCCATCTCATCAGCAAGTAAAGCGCCGTATTGGTCCTTATTTCTTTTTCCCATGACGCAATCATAAAGAAACGAAACACCCTCCCGCTGATGATGACGAAGATATTTGGTTAGCTTTTCGTCTACAATCACCAGCTTGGAGTCGGAGTTATCAGCTAAATCGAGAATGAGTGGTTGAAACGAGGCATCAGCTGGTTCTTCCACAAACAAGGGAGTGTCTTCTTTTTTGATCTCAGTTGAGGTCGTCACAGCCAAATCGTCAGTTATCACATTCTTCATAGGATGGTGTTTGAAAGCAGCAGTAGTCAATGGCAGACGATAGGCCTTAGTTTCAGTGAAAGATACATCCTCGGGGGCACCACCTTCACCCCCAAAAAGATTATCCTTAGTAGTCTCATAGTCTATCTCGACCTCGTGAACTCCAATCGGAATGATACCCTCTAGAGTGATGTTCTTTGTACGACCCGCGAATTTATACGATGTCTCAGACGTTTGGATTCTGAGCGCTATCCCAGCGGCGGATACGGAAATGAATCCATCACCTTCCCAGGATTTGTTTTTCTTATTCGACTTCTTCCGCCATTGCACTGTGAAGTACCTTTTACTAGATGACAAAGCACTATCTGGGTCAACATTTGTTGCCAGACTCATTCGAGTTGGCACACTCAGCATGGAATTCGACTTACTGGGTGACAGGGATATTTGGAGCTGAGCTGTACCTCGAATTGGGATCTGAGGGTTAAGTCTGACACGTTTGTTAACCGATATTGGAATCGATGACAGGTTTAGTGAATCAGTACCTTGATCATCCTTCGACCTAGCCACAGGCGGGTCAGTGACTCTGGCTTTGAGCCCCAACAGAAGAGGTTGGCTTGACTTTCGACCAAAACCTGATCCATCTGAATTTACATTTAGAGGCCTTGGAGGCTTAAATGGAGCATTTGGTAGTTTGTGCATTAAAAATAAGGTGATGTAAACGCGAGACGCGACTCACAACAATGGCCAAAGCTGTAGTGCCAAAAGACGCGAAATACAAAAATGAAATTTACGATGAGAACGTGTTTAAGCCAGATAAACATAAAAGTGAGCTATTTCTCCGGAAGGACTTTTTTTGTTTTATGCACAAGTAGACAGAGCTGATTGAAGTAATTGTTCACTATTTGGAACAAATGGATGGAGCAAATGTACCGGCACGTCTTAAATAATTATGTATTGACCGACCCATATATATCTAAACACGCTAGTAGTCCCCGCCAGTCAAATAGTAGTAGCTTCTCGAAATCAAGAAGGGCACATAGCTTGGAATCACGCTGTATAAGCCGTATCCCACGAAGGAAAAAAACAGAATAATGAAGAGGTGCAAGAGAACACATTCAGGTCCTGTCAACATGAAGAATGGAAAGTGATGATAGTAGAGGTTCCATACTTTGTTCTGAGATGCTTGTGCCATTTTCGTATACCAGATAAAAAAACCAAATGTTGGATGAAAGCGAATGTTGCGTGGTTGGGTGTAAGGATTGTATGTCGTTCGAAGGTGGCCGATCAATGATGTCTTGTACGGATAGTAAGATGAGTGGCCCGAGGAAACTGACGCTATTACGCCGGAAAGCAGAACGCAGCCGAGACAGGCCCTAAGCGCAAGAGACAGGACGAATCAAAAAAAGAAATTTGAAATCTGCAACAGAGGAGCAAAGGATGTTACTTAGACCTGGTTCGATTAAATTATATCTGTATGATTTATTTCAATGTTTATTAATATTCTTGCTTGCGAGTGAGGAATGGCACGCTATCAGTAAGGGAAGTGAGCCTACCCTGCGTTGATGAGCAACGATGAAATTGAGAGCATACACTGAAAGTGGGAATTGATTCATGTCCATAAAGAAAAAAAAAAGAAAAAAAAAATCAGATTCTCCGAATCGAAAAGAGCCACATATTGTCGTAATTTCGCAAACCTTGATGACTCTGATTGTTATCTGAACAATCATCTCGCGCATCGCCGAAATCATTTCGCACCCATCGGGGTACCAATCGTGCGCTTCAGACAAGAGCCTTGATGATAAAATGATCTATTCCAATTCAGAACCATGCGATGAACACCAAAGTCAGTTTTTCCGAGTATAAGAAAAAACTTGTTGCCACAAGGGTTGCTGAAATCGATGACTTTTCCGAGCTCATCACTATTTTTTTGGTGCTCTCGACCTCTTTGACCGGCGACGAGCCATCAGATGAGCAGCCGGTCTTAAAATTGGATACGTTGTCAGTCTGGTTCACGCGAGCCTTACAAATGCTGAAAATACACGAAGACTTCATAACTCAATTTTCGGAAGCCGTGTCCGATACCAAATTGATCGGCACGTTTGATCACCTCTGCCAAATGTATGAGACATCAAGTGGCCCATTTGCCAATGCCGCGTTTGGACTTCTATCAAGATTGCTTCAGTTCGTAAACCGTTACATCGAAAACACACAAAATATCTCGATTGTTGCTCGGTTGATCAAGACAGTCAGATCGATTCCGGTCACCCAAAAAAGTTTCTTCATCATTGCCGAGTGCTTTATAAAGGAAGTCGATGGGGCGGTGCCTGCTCTTGCACAGTGCTCTTTTCCGGAAAAATGCATGGATATTTTTTGGTCTTCGGCGTTGGCTAATCTGGCAGGCAAGGCATTCGTTTCATTCTATGCACGTCTACATGATCCAAGGACTTCAGCGCCAGCCTTCATCGACGCGTGGTCGCCTCTCGTGGTGAAATCTCTTAGTTCTCCTGAGCTTCGCTTGAATATCATAAACCATCTTCTTCCAAAACTTTTCAGAGATTGCCCTCATGCTTATATCAGCTGGGTGAAATCGCTAGATATCAACAGGGACCATACCAACTGGCGTGTTCTCATGCTTCCATTGCTTAGGTGTGCCTATGCTATTTCAACTTCGATCGACCCCATCGAGTCAGGGGCTATTTCTGAGGCGGACATTTACGAACTTTTACAACATTCTGACGAATCTTGCCGTCTCGACTCATTTGCTCTAGTTTGTTCTGGTATATCAGCAACTAAAGAGCCCTCCAGTCATGCTCTACAAATGACGCTGGATCCCTCAGTGCTAATCATCTTCTTCAGAGAGTGTACAACGGCCGAGTCCAGGAGTGCATTTTATTCATTGTTTCGAAGAGCACTACTCAATTGTCGAGACTTCATTCTTACACAAACAAAGCGGTTGGCAAAGAAGCCCAACGCGGAACAGGAAGCCCTTGTGAAGAAAGTCAGAGATCATTTAGTAAATGTGCTTGACTTTGTTACAAGTCAGCTTGTCCCAGATTCCTCATACGCGCAGTTGGTTCTCTCGACCGACATCATAAAGCTCTTCATTGAATTTGAGTTCGACGGCATTCCAAGAGAACTTAGAAAAGATGTCAAAAACAGCCCAAAGATATTCGAAATCTATTCACCCAAATTGGCATCCACGCTATTACGTTTTGCATCGAATAATTATGATGACATACGACAGCAATGTGCGTTTATATTTGAGCATTGCCCATACGCGGTTTTCGAGCAAATACACTCTAATGTTATGACCCGAAACACCTTGATCCTTTTGTCATCACTAAAGGGAAGACAAAGTGACGGGGGCGCCAACGCCATGAGATGTGTGGCCCAGATGTTTGTCATGCATGCAGAGTTTGACAAGTATTTTGAGTTGCTCCACATGATTCTCTCGAGCATGAACGACTCTCTTCGTGCGGACCTTCCCGTGCATGGGTACCTCGCTGCAATTGGTCAATTGCTTCCTCTAATACCAGCCAAAATGTTTGATGAGTATCGTGTACAAATTGAGCCTATTGTGACTTCATTACTACACACTGTGTTTCAATTGTGGGAAATCCTGAAGCCACTTATGACTGTCGCTCCTTATGAGGTAGAGGAGATTTCAGAACTGAGTGCGTGGAGGTCAATCAAAGAAAGCGCCTTACTTTTGAAGATCCTTTTGAAATTTAATGCCGATCGAGAATGGAAGGCTTTTACAACTAAGACTTATCTTGGCATTTGTGACCTCTTAATGGATCAACTTAGCAACATAACCCATAAGGGTGCCTTATCTGCAATTTATCCGACATTTGTGCAAGCATGTGAACTTTGCAGCAGGGCCGACATTGAGAACAAGCCTGCGGAGTGGTTGCGGCGCAACTTGAGCTTATTAGAGACGAAAGAGCAACTCATTTCTCGCAGATCAGCAGGAATTCCTTATTTGATAATAGGTGTATTGAACTCTTGCGTGCCAAAACTGAGTAAGCTTGACGACTATCTCAAACAGAGTTTCGAAGAGCTATTCCGAGTGTCTGAATCAGTGTACATTGCAAAAGACGATGAAAAGTTTGACATACCTCAAGTTCACGCTTTAAATTGCATCAAATGTGTTTTTCGCGAGGCAAGTTTGGGGCCTGCTGTCCTGACATACCTCGAAAAAGCATTAGAGATATCTTTGAAGAACTTAGACAACCCTACATGGGCAATAAAGAATGGAGCCATTATGCTCTTCACAGCTCTTCAGGAGAGATTGTTTGGCTCCATCAGTGAGCGCACAGAGATCATAGTAGCTGCTTTGTTCTTCGAGAAGTTCGTCAATATTAAAGCCAGCCTTTTGGACAAGCTCAAAAACTCCGACGAGGAAAATGTGTCATTTCTTATTCTATCCATGGTTTCGAAATTGCAACTGTTTTCCAAGGACGATCGTACTCTCGATGAGTTTCTGGAAGTCATCATGTTGAGGTTTTTGGGTCACAAGGCTTGGAAGATTCGTGAGATGGCCGCGAGCCTGATATGTGCTATCACACATTTTGACAACTACGCAGAATTGATGAGCCAATTAAAACCAAATGGGGATTTGGCTGCCAATGAAGTTCACGGGCGAATGCTATGCTTTTTGGAATTTTCCAAATTGCTGAATCTATCTACCGATGATGAAAAGTGGACTCGAAGGTTTGTTGAGTCCTGGCTCGTGGAGCACTTGCTGAATGATGACTGGATCAACATGCGTGCAGCGCTCTTAGTTATTCTGAAGTCTGTGTCCTCAGACAAAGTTTTTTCCATTTTGACCACGAGAATCGAGACGATTCTCTCTCAGGACTTTGTTTTAAACGGCCCTCGGCGATTGTTTATTGAAGCTGCAGTCACAGCTGTGCTCAACTCTTGTCAAAATCGCGATGTATTGATCAAATTGTCGCAATCGTTTGCAAGTGCCACGTGCTATGAAGCACAGGTTTCCATGATTGAATTCTGGGCATCATCTCCCAAATTGTTTGCAACGATGACAGAACTTCATCAACCCGTAATCAGAATGCTAAACCGCATGGATGCGTGGAGTCTCGTGAAACGAAAGGTCATGAGTCTATTGATAACATCCAAAATTCCAATGGGAGAGCTGCTCGTATCTCAATCAAATGTCGCTGCTTCCATGACCTCGTTGGCCCTAGTTTTAGATGCTCGTCTGGGGCGCTCCTCCGACGAAGCAATATGCGAATCCGCATTCCAGCATTCAGTGGACTCTGGTCCCGACGAAGACCGGTTCAATGCAGTTCTTGCAAGTAAAAGCTTACAAGAGCGCGAATCCACAAAAAGGCCAGTGGTAGCCAAACTCTTGTTTCTATTGTACGAGAGACTCAGCGACGAGTCTAGTGATGTGAGGAAATTGGCGGGTGAAGATGGCAGTTGTGCGGAAACTAACAAAAAGACACAGCTCGCTCGTTTGTGCTCCGAGTTTCCCGATGAATCTTTTGGTTTGTTCCTAGAGTCCGTGAAGCAAAGTATATCGGACGATGTGAGAAATTTATGTCACGAAAAAGAAAACGCCGACTTTGAGATCGAAAGACCTAATCTTTATCGTAACGAGGTACGGGAGCACCAGGAGTTGACTAATAAGCTAGCTGTCTTGATGGAAAGATACCCAGGGTACGAAAGACAGGCTGATTTGGTTGTGTCTTCTTGCTTAGAACTTGTTTTGCAAGCAGTCGAGGAGAGCAAGAGTCTTCTCGCGTCATGGACTTTCAACGTGCACTTGGACTCTGCCATAAGAAAAGTCGTCCAGCTATGGGAAATCTGCTCGGAGACAAACAGAATGGAGATCAACAGATTGAAAGTTGAGCTTGAAGACATTAATTACGTTTTATAGACTACATTAGACATACTTCTGAATAATCAGTGTCTGGCTCTCGCGAGTAATTTGCACCCAGCTGCTCACCAGCCGGGTAACCCCAGTTGGGGTCAGATATATAAAGCGAGGAAAATTTGAGTATCCGAGTACTTCATCGTAATATCAACCAAACGGTATGTGACCCATTGAGGTTTAATGATGAATTCATATTTAACAACAACGAATTTCTTCACCTGAAAACTCATGTAGAGACAACAATACAGAGCTTTTTAACACTGACAAACCATCTATATTAAGAATTTCTTTGGAACTGTTACTAATACGTCAAGGCTTTTGAAACCCCGTCTGTTCCGTGGCCCTATCCCTAACCGAATTACTTTAATATTAGTAATAGAATATTGGTCTAAGGTAGGTGGATTCTAAGTAGTTGACTGGAATTCTCGCTCAGCTCCTCTTGCTTTTTCTCGTCGTAAACCTCCCGCATCCTGGCGAAATTGAGGAGTCCTTTCCCAAGAAAATCATCTCTTGAATCTCGACGGTATAATAGCAAGAGGATCACTGAAGCTGTATTTTTCGTACCTTCTCTGTTCTATTGTGGCCATTATTGACCTTCCTATACATATCTTGGCATCGCACTCGCGATCAAAGCCTGGTCATCTCATCTGCTTTTAAGTACCCTCTAACCATGTCTGATGTCCCCGTGCTTTGCAAACAATGTTTAGGCGAAAACGAACATGTCAAAATGGTCAGGCAACCCTCTGGAGAAGAGTGTAAATTGTGCACCCGTCCATTCACGGTGTTTCGTTGGAGTCTTTCCGGACAGCACAGACAACTGAAAAAGACTATTTTCTGTTACACGTGTGCTCAGGCTCGCAACTGCTGCCAATCTTGCATGGTTGACATAGATTACGGGATACCGTTGGACATCAGAGATGCAGCCCTAAAAATGGCCGGGTTGGAAAACCCTTATGCGTTGGTGAATGCTTCAAAAAATGCAGAGGTAAAGGCGATAATGGCAGACAAATTGGAGAGCCGAACTTTGGACACGGGCACAGAAAGTAACGAAGAAAAGCAGCTTAAGGCAAAGGCGATTTTGGAAACATTGGCGTCCAAATTATCCTCAAGCACGGTCGTCCGTCCCAAGCAAAGAGAATTCGAGATCTCCAACAATGAACTTAGTCGTACCATCTCTAAACTACCGTTCGGTGGAACCATGGAAACACCAGAAGACACGAACATGAAATCGTTCTTTGTGTTTGGATTTTCCCGTGAGACCCCTCAGTACACAATCACGTCTTTGTTCCAGGAGTTCGGTACTTTGGCCCTGGTTAAAATTGTACACCAGGCACGGTGCGGTTTTGTTTCGTTCGCCAAACGCAGCTCAGCAGAAGCCTGCGCTATAAAATTGAAGAGTCTAGATGAAAGCAAGAATACAAAAACTGCAGCACTACTATTTCTCGACAAAAAGGAACCGGTCCGTGTGAGTTGGGGCGCACCGAGACAGCTTGGCAATACTAAGGAAGAGCAGAACAAAATTTCAATTGTCGTAATCAAAGTGTTGAAACAGTTGGCCGAGAAAGATTCTAAGCCGAAAAAGGCAGGGGTTAAGGGCGGACCAAGTAAGAATTTCGAGGAGTCTAGTAAGGCCAAAGTGATGAACGCAGGTGCCAAGAAAATCGAACGGAGCTACAAGAGCATGGCACCGGATTTCGAACTTTAGTCAAGCCTAGCCAGAAAGAGATAGCTGAGATTATTTAAGCAGATTGCGCTATTGTAGTTCTCTTTTTTTTAGAAAAAAATTCAATGGTGTATGTCATGACTAAGCAGGCAGAACTACATCCGAAACGCGACGCGCTAAGCTCATTCATTAACCTACTTACGAGGCGAGTGCAAACAAATAGCAGAAGTATTCGTACTTGGCGGCAACTTTAATCAATTATTATAGTATCAAACACTCCTGCGTCCATATTCCAAAACCACCAAATGATTTCAGAAAACACGATATGTGTGGCGACGTTGTGTGTCGTGGTGCCGGTCTCAATCCTTCTTCTACGGCTAATTACTGTGCTTCCAGCACTTCGTGTCAACGTCAAACATGCCAATCTCCCCACTTCTGCCATTCCTCTGGGACACAAACTCATGATGCTTTTGGGTTCTGGCGGACATACCGGTGAAATGCTTCGTTTACTCGGAAAGACTGAGATTACACACTGTTCTCGCACGTGGCTCGTTTCTTCAGGCGACACATCATCGTTATTGAAAGCGAGGAAATTCGAAGAATCGCTTTCCCTAGCCAATTCTGTTTCCGTCAGCTATGCAGAATTACATCGCGCCAGGAGAGTCGGCGAGCCATTAGCATCGTCCGTCCTCAGTACCATTAAATCCGTCCTCTCTACCGCGAAAAAACTAAGTTATTTGCCACGGCCGGATGTACTTCTAGTAAATGGGCCGGGTACTAGCGTTCCTGTGGCATACTTGCTTTTTACTATGAAATTCTTGGGGCTATGCCACACACGGATAGTGTATATCGAGTCTCTAGCGAGGGTGAATAGTCTAAGTCTCAGTGGCAGGCTTATTCTTCCCATAGCTGATAGATTTTTGGTACAGTGGGGGCCGTTGTCATCCCAATACAAAAGAGTAGAATATTATGGAATATTGTTATAGTTTTTTTTCTTGTTGTTGTTGATACTGAAGAATGAGGTTACTGGGGTGTACTTGGCTACGTGGTTAAAGTTACACGTGAGCATATAGATGTGTTTCGGGTATATGAAACATAGCTTTGGGTAAGCACGGGCGAGTAATGGCCCGCAATATATCACATGTTTTTCCTAAATCAATGAAAAATTCTCAGGACTTGAAGAGAGACATTGGGGAAATGTCGCATGTCATGTAGCTCCATTCCTTGATTCGCACTAAATTTGCACCCGTTACTTGTACGGTGTTTCCTCATCAGAAAGGCACAAGGGAATCTACTGAGGGTCCAAAGATGTCTAACACATTTGATGGCGTTATTCGCGAGTTTCCTTTCATCGGCATAGACCGCTTCAACACAACTGCCTCCGTCTTCCTTCTCACGCATAGTCATGCGGATCATTTGGTGGGCATCTCCAATAAGAGCTTCACAGGCCTCGTCTATTGCTCGAGTGAGACTAAACGGCTACTAGCACTCGATGAGAGGCTTCGAGGGTGTATGAACTTAGTCAAGGGGTTAAATTTCAACGAAAAAGCGCGTATTGAGTCTCCCTGTGACGCGTCTCACGCATACTTTGTGACTTTGATAGACGCGTACCACTGTCTAGGTGCTTGCATGTTCTTGATCGAAGAGGTACATCATTCAAATGTCGACAGTCAAAACCTTGAACTGCTGCATTTCGACAACAATTTAGTCTCCAGGTCAGTTCTCTGTACAGGTGATTTACGAGCCGAACAATGGTGGTGCGAGAGCATTCGCCTATCTCCGCCATTGTTCCCATATACGACGGGGGACAAGAAATTGGATTGCATTTATTTCGACTCCACTTTTGCTTATAGGTATGAGCCATAT
Organism: Metschnikowia corniflorae; assembly: GCA_030581935.1. NCBI lineage: Eukaryota > Fungi > Ascomycota > Pichiomycetes > Serinales > Metschnikowiaceae > Metschnikowia > Metschnikowia corniflorae. Next base: position 19,214 of record JAKTWD010000577.1, read on the forward strand.
ATCGAGATCCCTCCAAATAATCAGGGTATACATACCGCGATTTCTATACTTCGAAAGTACCCCAAGAACGATCCCGAAATCGAGTTTGGCTTCTGCGATACAACTCTCGGCTTCGAACAAGCGTGGGCGTTTGTTTTGGGATACTTCGGGGGATCTCTCAGAATTGAGAACGTGCACTTGCAAGATAAGATAAAACTAGTAACTGAACACGATCGTGTAAATGGCAAAATCTTGGGTCTAGCCGTCTCGGATAAATCTGCTAATATGCGTCCAATTTTCCATGGGGGCATCCCCTCGACAGAAAATGTATTCATTGTCAGGATCAAGCAGTGCATAAATTTTAATATCCGAGACTTCACAGGAGCATGTTATCCTACCTCGATGAAAAACATCATCTCCCACAAAAGTCTTCACTTAATTCATACTACTGATTTGGGGAACATGATCTACGAATATCTTGATCGGAAATGGATTTTACCGAAGGGGGGCGATGAGCTTTTGCCTCTTGAGGTGAAGCTTATGTTTTCACGACACTCTTCCTATAGCGAGGTGAGATCATTTCTCTCCATGTTTGAACCTAGGCAGGTATTCCCCTGCTTCTACTCAGAAAAAGTTTGGCAATGCGGCTTCACCATGGCTCGTGTTTTTGGCGACTTGTGTACAAGTAAAGATTTCAGCTACGATAAAATGATGGCTGCTGATTACGGGACCCCGCACCCAAATATTGTTGACCGACCCGTGGTTACCATTAACAGATGGAACGTCGATGACTGCGAAAAGGAGCAAGAGTTTGTTGAGGAAACTTTGAAAAAAGGAGAGGATGTGAAGAAAGCTTCGGAAGTAGAGAACCCGGTACTTCTTGAACTACGCAAGGTAGCCCGGGTGCCAGTTCGAAGCGAGAGAACTGGAGCTGATTGGGCCTTCCTAAAGAGACGAAATAAAGACTTTTCTTTACAAAAAGTCGTGGAAGGACGAAGGAGCCTGAAATATGAAAAGTTTGTTCGGGAGCAACAAATGCTATACTATAAAAAGAACAACCTCCCGCAATACAAGAGAGACTACCAATCCCCCAAATACAGCCGCGAATTTAACTCTGCTCTTGGTGGATCTAGTGATTACGACACAGATAGTTGCGGAAGCTCGCTTGACCTTGCTGAACGCGGCCGAAAGGAGACCACGAGCTCAGGCGGCTTTCGTGAGGTTAGTTCCATTGGAGAGTCACAGCAAGGGTTGTTCTGGAAAGTGCACAAAGTCGCAACGAAATCACAGGGTTTTCGTCGGGGCTCATTTATCGAATCGTCATTTGGGCAATACGAAGAAAGTCAGTCCCCTCCCAAAGCCTGCGAGAGTAACTCCAGAGGAGTGCTCTATATGCTGGAGGGAGAAATCAGTCCACGAAACATTGACAGCATGTCTATCAAATTGGCCAATATTCCCACTGCATGGAACGATTTGCTGTTGAGTTGTACTGTTCGACATGTAAATTGCCTGCTAGTTGTCGTGGATGCAAACAAATGAAGAATCCCGTAATGCCGTCGCAATCCCTCACAATTGAACATTTTATGCACGGCACGTGAGACTTATAGCCGATAGCCTAATTCTCTCTCCATTGATGAGAACACTTGGTGCACTTGTAAAATGTGGTCATGGGCTCATCGGCGGATCTGATCTGCAACTGGAAGAAGTACGCCTTGTCATTTCCGCAAGAATCAATAGGGCATTGTGCTGTTGTCTGGTCGACATTGTCCCAAGCTCCCTCACCACCCAAAACATCATCAACCTGTTTTCTAGGAAGCATTTTCCTGTCATACATTTGAATTCCAGCGACCAGAAACTCGTACGGGCACGTCGGGCAGTAAAGACTATTGCAATTGTCGTCACCTGGTGAAATCAAGAGCATGTTCGAGCAGTGCGGGCAAAAAGAAAGCATTTTATGATCGGTAGGACGATGCTAGAGCTATGATTTTATGCCCGTTATAGGTCGACGATCAAAGTAAGGCGTGCAAGGACTGAAGCCAAACAACTGACAAATGTGAAAATGAATCGAAGATGAGCACACGTGACTTGCGATGCGCTAAACCAAGTCGGCACTCGGCAGTTCCGGTCTCTGTCTTATAAGCTACAGTGCATACGGTGAACATGTATGTTGACCAATTTTTGATGAAAGCATCTTTACCTGAATTACCACTCTAATTTTTTTTTGAAATAAACTTTTCTTCGTGTTGATAACTCCAGGGTAGAGATCGTGTGCTCACGTGACTACTCCAACAAACGACTCTGCAGCGAGCGCGTACACCGTGAAGCTCAGACACTACAATTCGAGCGAATCACTTGAAACATACGACACTGGCGATCGAAAACTCGGGCAACCTTTGAGAAATCATTTTCCAAAAGAATACAAAAGGCTTTCAATAGCTGTCACGTGCCATCTCAATTCTCACATGGGCCATGAAATTACAGAAAACAATGCGTCCACAGAACGCGTCAGCCCTGCGAACAACAGTGGCTGTAGAAACCCGCTTAAAATGGCATCGTCTGCAAAGTTGATGATGGAGGAAAACTCAGAAATGGAGATTGAGCTACCTGATTCGCCAAAGGCTCAGCGGACCTCGAACATATCTGGGAACTTAACTGGAAATGACATAGAATTAGTTAACAGAGAGGAACCTGAAGTTTCGCAAATCCCGAAGAAAAGAGGCAGGGGCCGTCCCAGAAAAGGTGAAGGCCCGCCAAAACCTGTGATCACTCCGAGAAAAAGTGATAGACGGCAAGAGATTGAACAGAAAGAAAAGCAGAAGAGAGATGCAGAACTTCATGAAATCGAACTGAAACGTCAAACGCGTGCACTACGCAAACAAGTGGAACGAGAGTTGGAACGCGAGAAACGAGCAAAGTTCGCGGAACATAACGCTATGCGTATTGAACAGGGCCTTGAGCCTCTATTTGATGGCAATGACTTGAGATCGCCCAAAAAGGCGACAGCCCGTAGAAAGCCTCTAACTCCGAGGAAAAAGCCGCGGTTGAACTCAAGCGATGGACCCGCAAGGGTCGGGAGACCCAGTAAGCAAGCGACTGTGACCAGACAGGTGGTCAGTATTTTCCAGATGGATGATCTCGAGATCTTCCCCGACAGGAACGGCTCATCTGAAATCTGTTTAGAAAAGAAGCGAGGTCTGCACACTGCTGATTCTCAAGGTTCCTCGAACACCAGAGATATTGAAGAAAAATCTTCGACCTTGCCACCAATGATAAGTGGCATAAGAAGGCCTCCACCGAGGGCCCAATCCGAACCAGATGCCTCTGGGTCGATCAAGTTTACTCCTTTCCCGGTCCCAGAGGTGGATGAGGAAGGCAATTTGAAAGACCCCAACTTTATCAAGACACATTTATCTGATGTTGCTGCTTCTTTCGATCCAAATGCAAGGCTCACGGACGAGAGAGCATTTTTCCTAGAGGGAAGCGAGGGATTCTTCGAACAACACAGTTTACGCTTTCGTCCTTCTACGAACTCACTTGCATCGAAAGCACCTTCTCTTGAATATGAAGAGTTCATTCCAATCACATCTTTGGGGCGCCTTCTTCATAAGACCGAAAAGCAAGCGGTTAAAAAACATCAGGTGAGCCTCTTTCACCAATGGTGTTTTGAGTTGAGTCAGGGGTTCAATCTCAATATTTTTGGGGTGGGCTCCAAAGCTGATATCATCATGGAGTTCCTCAACAATTTCTTCCTAGATTGGTACTCGGAGTTCGTTCAGGATGACGATGCCTTGCCGGGTGTGATGGTAGTCAATGGCTACAATCCGTCAACGAGATTGAAGTCAGTACTCAAGGATATAGTATCACTTGTGTTGAATGAAGAGGACAAGAATGCAGCAAACTTTAAAACGCCAAAACAAGTCTCTGAAGCCTTCCCGTTCGTGATTTCGCAATTGAAAAAAACAGTCACAAACAGCAAGAAAAATAACATCGTCAAGCCGAGACTTATCTTGGTGATTCACAATATTGATGGTGAAGCTTTTCGAGATGACAGAGCCCAAAACTTTTTATCGCAACTTGCGTCGCTTCCCAGTGTTTGGCTCATAGCGTCGACAGATACCATCAATGTGGGCCTTTTGTGGGACCTCTATCGGTTCAAGAACTTCAATTTCATCTGGCATGAAGTCACTACCTATGAACCCTCCGGAGTTGAGATGTCATTTAAAGATGTCCTCAGCACAGGTAAGTCCAAGAAGTATGTTGGCAGCAAGGGTGCGAAATATGTGTTGGCATCCTTGACAACCAACGCAAAAAATCTCTACAAAGTTCTCTCCAAGATGCAGTTGAAAAGACTCGAAGAGGCGACAGCCTCAAAATCTGCTCGTGTGGGACTTCGGGCTACTCCAAAGATGGGGATGGAGCTCAAGGCTGTCTACGACAAGTGCGTGCAAGAGTACATTGCAAGTAACGAAATCAACTTCAAAACCATGTTGGGTGAGTTCGTCGAGCATAAAATGTGCTCACTCGTCAAGAATACTGCGGGAGTTGATATCGTCTTTATCCCTTTCACTTCTGATGAAATCGAAAAGTTGATAGAGGATGAGCTTTGAAAACCCTTCGATTACTATTGTTAGATTTCCGGGAAAGCTCTCTTACATACGCGATTGCGAAACTGCAGCACTCAGTGTTTTATGCGAATATGCGGCGTTAGATCTACGGCCTCAAAGGATTCAGACGCGCACGACCTGTCTCAGTCCCAAAGGAGAGCCCGGAGCACGGAAATAATGTGGTAACACAACAACATAATATAACACACGCCTCATAATTTTGCTTCCGCTTTGAAATATCAACTTCACAATGCTCGCAGAAGGCACTAGTCTCACTGTGGGATCCCACAGTGTGAAAGTTGTCCGCTATCTCTCAGAAGGCGGGTTTTCAAAGATCTACGAAGTTACCATGGATCCCAAAGAAGAAGATACGGAGATTGGATGCTTGAAGCAGGTTATTGTTCCAGATAAGAATGGACTTAATACTCTACGGAAAGAGGTTGATGTTATGAAAACCTTGAAAAAGGCGAGGTCAATTGTGAAATACTACGATTCCAATGCCGAACGCCTACCAGATGGCTCATATCAGGTGTTAGTCCTCATGGAGTTATGCCCCAACAAGTCGTTGCTCGATTACATGAACGAAAGGATAAGACTGAAACTCACCGAACCAGAGATTTTGAAAATCGTGCTAGATATTTCTATTGGAGTCTACGAAATGCACAAGATCAAGCTCATTCATAGAGACATCAAGATAGAGAATGTCTTAATCGGAGCCAAAAACGACTTCAAACTATGTGACTTCGGCTCGGTTGCAACGCCAACAAGAGCCCCTCAAGACCAGCAAGAGTTTCAATCGCTAAGCCATGATATTCTCTACCATACAACACCTCAATATAGATCACCCGAAATGATCGACTTGTACCGTGGGTTTCCAATTGATGAGAGATCGGACATATGGGCGCTTGGCTGCTTTCTTTATAAGCTCTGCTACTTCACTACACCGTTCGAGGCCAATGGAGATGTTGCTATCTTGCATGCCTCCTTCCAATTTCCGCCCTTACCTGTGTACTCTGGCGATCTCAAGAATCTCATTATCATCATGCTTCAAGAGAACCCAGTCTACAGGCCCAACATTGTCCAAATTTTGATTCTTGTGTCAAAGTTGACAAGTGCAGATTTCTCAAGCCTCAAGATTGAGGACTTCTACGGCGCTGGCGAGTACAACTTCCAGGCTCTCCATGACATGCAGAGGGAAAAGCACAGCCAACTTCTAAAGCAGCAGCAATACTATATCGAACAGCAAAAGCAACAGCAGGCCTACGATGCATCGAAACAAAAGGCGGAGACATCCAAAAGCTCTCTGCGAGCAAGCCCTCTGCACTTGTCAAGGGAGAGCTCTTTGTATGCTAAAGGTAACGAAACGCCAGTTTCATCAATCAAAAACGAACTTGAATCATCGACAAAGGAAGACATAGGCAGAGTAGCCCTTGGAAATGCTGTTCATGTCACGGGCGACAATGCACCAGACTCTGGCTCGATACCAGATGCAATTTCTGATAATTTTTCTCCAAAGCATGATATTAAAGCCAGCCCCCCGGAAAGTGAAGACTTTGACGTTGACTTGCCTGAACTAGATAACATCGCAGAGAGATTCCCCGCTTTGGATAATATCGGAATTACCGAAAGCGCAGAAGTGGACTTGCATCGGACTTCTAATACCCCCAAACCAAGGGCTAGCCTAGACTCCAATGGGTATGGGTCTGCCTTAGAAACTGTTTATTCCACAGATGTACACGAAATATCGGAGGCCCGGAAGACAAAGAGCCGGACAGACCTCGAACTGGTTGATGCGTGGCAAAGAGATGCAACTCCAAAATGCGACGAGAAAACCGAAAGGCTCGCTGATGAAATTTTTTCTGTTGGAGCTGGTGAGCCACAAAGAAAGAAAAGCACCTCGAGCTCGAAATCTAACCAGGATGTTACTCGAAGAAGTCTTGACCTCCTGAGGGTCGCGATTTCTTCATCCCCAATCTTGCACGCTGCGGAAGTGCCTGCGGCCCCTTTCAAGCTAGACCATGGGCCAGAAAGTGGTCTTGATGTTAAAGTCTCGTCGCCCTTCTCATCTCCAAGGCAAAGTTTAGACTGCGCCCCAAGTTCAGGTCATACGGTCAATAATCCGACTGATGTGCTGAATACTCCAATCCTGGGAAAGGTTAATCCATATGCTGCAGTCATCAAGCACCACGACGGTCAATTGCTCGACATCTCAAGACCCGAAGCCAGGAGAGCAAGCTCCAATCCATGGGGCAGTGCAATTCAGAGTCCAAATTTTCATTCTCAAGACAGACCAACTGATGTCGCCGATACCAATTTGCATAAGCGTATTAGCAATCTCAACCTAGGGTCTCACTTCAGTCAAGCAGCCGAGAAAAACTTGATAGATCTCGAAGGACCGACGGTTCCAGCAGCTCTTGCTAATCACCCAGATCAATTCAAAAAACCAGCAAAGATGGACAAGTCCAGCGCAAAAGCGGCTCAAAATGCCGTGAGCAATTCTCTTATAGACATGAATTTTGCGGGGCTGAATGTACCGTCTGAAGAGTACCGGCCGTCATTCAAGAAACGCATATCCGACATACCAACCCAACCACTCAAATTCCAGGAGCAGGTTATAGATTTTGAGTCCGACGACGAAACGCGCAATTCAGAAATGAGCAGGGTGTCTATCAGGAACTCGCTCAGAAAGTCGCGCAAGCAAAGTGATCACCGACGGAGTGACAGCAGCCACGCCGAGGGCAAGAAAAGGCTTTCATTTTTTGGCGGTTCCTCGGACTGACGCTTTGATATTGTGAGCAAAACCGGTGTTCTTGAGGATTGTGGGGCTCGCAGAGCATGTATTATTAAACGCCACTTTGGCACTTTAGATTTAAAGCTTTATACACACTAGATACGCACGCATCAGACCTCTGGTCTTCGCATCGCGCATCGGGCGCATCGATCTTCAGAAAAAGGAAGCGATTTCAACCTTCAACTACGCATAGGTCTGTCCAGTCGCTCAAAATCAGGTCTAGTTGTGTAAATTGAACAATGACCGACATCAAACGGACACTTGTAGAGCTATTGCTTCTAGTCCCCACAGAAAAGGCTGCGACTCTCGACGCGTCACTGGAGCAATTGCAACAAGACCTCAGGAGGGTCATCTTGACAATTTTAGGCGGAAACTATAGTCAAATATTTGATGAAGACCAATATGGGGCAGTTTTGAACGGCGAAGATTTACTTCAGATCGCATCGCAGTACCCCCACAAATCGCTTTCTGAGGTTCTTGATAGGATAACGCTGCTTTTAATCGAACGCCTCCCGACAATATCATGTCAATTCGCGGCTATAGTGTTCCTTCAAATGTTCATCCAAAACAACTTTACTGGTCCTCTTAGTGGAGTTTCAGCGGCCAATGTGTGGTTTTCGGGTGCCGAAAGTCATACTTTACAGACAGATGCCGTTAGCATGTTGAGCATCGAGGGACAGTGTGCGTATGACTTGATGCAAGAGCCTCTTTTCTTAGTGCTTTCTCTTTTGATGTTCGAAAAGCTCCAGCATGTACTGGTCTCCTTGATTGGCAATGCACTGACTTCAGGTATAGAGGATGTCACTGCGGATACGTTGGCAGCCCTTGAAAAGTTAGGTGTTGCTCATTCGCCCGAAAATGCCTCCCTTGCTTGGTGGAGAGCGAGAGCATTGCAAGTACATCTTTCCGTGCTTCTGGAACCTTCGGATATTTTAGCGTCTGTGACATCGTCGCTTTTAAGTCTTCCATTGATAGACGCATTGAGCTTACCGGAAGATCCCGAGTTAACTCGCCACGTCAAGTTGATATATTTCTTAGAAAATGCCCGTAACGGAATCCATGCTCAAACGGAGCACCTCGCAGAACCTTTTTTGCACCAGGCTGCCGAGGTATCTCAACTTCAGTTTGTGCTTACCGGAGCAAAAGCAAAGAGGACAAAATTCCAGACGTTTCACACTGCATCGTTGATCTTACTTGCCCAGAGCAAAGTGTCAGACATATATTCCGGCCTGACCCTGGAGTCTGTGCCAGAGAGTTTTGACTTGAACTCAGACTTGCTTTTGGAGAAGCCTCAGTATGAAGCCTTGGCCGACGTGGTCGCAGATGACGAGCCCAGCTCGAAGAAACCTAGGCTAGACGGCCAAGCCCCATTTTCAAAAGAGGCAAAGAAGCTTTTGCCGATATCTCTCACGCTGGAAGATATCCCGCTTGCTCTTCGCAACTTGGACCCCAACAACCAGCCTACACTCACAGATTTGGACAACATTCAGCTTCTATTGAGACTCACAACGCTCAGGCAAACTACTCCTCTGGGAAACGCAATGGTTGACGAAGAGCTTTCGGCGATTGTGAATAGAATTGTGTACTCCACCTCGAGGACCATCAACTGGACAGTGTTTGGTAGAACCTTGTGGGAGCGGTCCGTCTTGGAAACAAACAAGTCGAGAACAGTTGAACGAGGTATTTTGCAAATGACATCACTTGTGGAAGAGGTGGGGATCAACATTAAAAGCCGAATGATTCCACATGCACAGGACTCTACCGAAGTAGAGGCTTCTGCTGTGTCGTCTCGCCTCCGGTTTATTCATCAACTTCCGCTCATGGCGCAATGGTCTATGGACTCCAAACTCGCGGAAAAGTACATGTCTTTGGGCGTTTTGAAATCAGCGATCGAGATCTACGAAAGGTTGAATTTGATGACAGAGGCAGCATTGTGTTACGCCGCTGTGGATGACGAAGTTCAAGCAGAGAAGTTGCTAAAAGAGCGCATCACCTCACATCCAAGAGACGCAAGAGCAATTTCTATTTTGGGCGATATCCGACAAGACCCTGCATTGTGGGAGAAGGCCTGGGACATAGGAAAGTATGCCAAGGCCAAGGCTTCTTTAGCCAAGTTCTACTACAAGCCGCCTGCTCATTCGAATATTCAGCGTGATCTTGCCCTTTCCATCTCGCACATGCAAGAAAGTTTGAGCGTGAGTCCACTTTCTTACGAAAATTGGTTCTTCTATGGATGCTGCGGATTGGAGGCCCAAAATTTTGAGTTGGCTTCAGAGGCGTTCACAAGATGTGTGTCGCTAGACGATACGCAAACCCATGCCTGGTCAAATTTGGCCAGTGCTTTGTTGAGACTAGATAAAACCAAGCAGGCTTTCATTGCATTGGGTAGAGCATTGCAACAGGGCGAGGGATCTAAAAGATCGTGGAGAATCTACGAAAATTACCTCACCGTTGCGGCCAAATTGGGCGAGTGGAACGAAGTCCTCCGTGCCACAAAAGAACTCATAGACATTGGCAAGGAGCGAGGGGATGAAGTAAAAGTGGACATAACTGTTGTAGAAACGTTGGTTCAGATCCTCATCGAAGATCCATTTCCTACAGAGGGCCGGCTTACGCACTTTCAGTCATCCTGTATTGACTTGGTGAGCAACATTTTGCCAACGGTGATCAATCATTCTGCCAGATTGTGGAGAATAGTGAGTAAAGTTGAGCTTTGGAGAGGGAAGCCATGGAATGCGTTGGACTGTTTTGAAAAGGCGTATCGCGCGACATCTCTTCGTCCAGAGTTGACCACAGATGCGAAGACCTGGGATGATGCCGTGGAGGCATGTGGAGATCTTGTGTCTGCGTATGAAAATTTTGGGGAGTTGCCTGGGAAGCATGATGCAGGAGATATTGTGTGCAAGGAATGGAGATATAAAGCGAAGAGCAGTGTGAGATCGCTCATGTCAAAAGGCAAAGCCATGTGGGAGTATTCTGAGGGTTGGGAGAGGTTGGCTATTTTGAAAGAAGAGTTGGCTAATGTATGAGCTAATGTATTGGGTCGTATAAGGGATTTGGGTGGACTGTGTCTTCATCAACAACGCTACGCTACACTATCTTATCCAACCCCAAGATCTACAAAAACCAATGGATTCTTCGTTCAAACCTCAACTCTTATCGCCTCATGAACCAATAAATCACTTCTGAACCGTACCATGTTGCATTTCATAGAAATCACCCTTCTTTATCATGCTTTTCCTGTCTGAACACAGTCTACTCAACGCAGGCTCTTGAGACATGGAAATCAAAGAAGTCGTTCCATGCCTTAGACTAATACAAATCATTGATGACCAGCATTGGCTCGAAGAAAATCGACGTGGCCCTCGTCTTCACCGATGACTTACGAGTAATGTCATTCATGTGTTCCAAAGACTGGATCGGGACCAAGAAGTGAACTGCTCTGCGATAATTCTGAAACAGCTTGAGAACCGCTTCAGGGGCCCTCGCCTTGATCAAGACGGCATTGATGATGTCAAACAAGCTGTATAAACTGACGCGTGCCAAGTCCGACCTCTCCAATCTTTTGAAGCTGGCATATGTAAAAATAAGTCCATACAAAAGGGATGTCTTGGCGAACCAGTACTCGTGATAGTATGTGAACTGGACGTAGTAGTCTGCGAAACATGCCGTGCCCAATACAACTGGCTCAATGCAACTCAAAATCGGAAACAACGCCGTGGTGAACGCATTCGCGGGGATGGCTTCTTGTAACACGTACGAAATCACGTTGATGTAAGAATATAACGCGAAGGAAAACAATTTCAGAATATGAGGGTGTGAAGTCACATGGAGTAAAGCAATAATCAAAAGCAATGTGCTCTCACTGTTCAATATGGATGCTAACGGGATTTCATCGCGAACCACAAATGTCCCTTGAGTCAAGGACACCACCGTACGTGCAGATGCAACGAGATATGTGGATAGGGCTCCACCAAGAGAAACGTAATACCAGAAAGGAGTATTCATCCACAAGTGGATAAAAAAGCCGAGTGCACATGCAAAATGAGAGAGGAGCCAAATAGACTTCATCACCTTGACGTTTCTGATGCTGGGCAAGTTTTTGCAACCTTGAAGCACTGAGGCAGCCCCGTTTACAAGGAGACGCTTTGCGTACTGAATTTCAGGGGCGTCAAGGATGAAATGGGCCAACATTTGTGGCGTGATAGGCTTAACTCGGGACATAGCTAAAAGTGTGTAAGAAAAGGGAGTAAATAGGATAAAAATTGGAACCGGTATTTGGGTGCAAATGCGCATTGTGGATATCTTGCAGCAGAGCGCGGACGCAATGAATTGTTTCAAAAGTATAGAAATCATCTTGTGATATTATGACAGTTGCTAAATTTTTGAGTTTTGCTCATCTAGAAGCTTTCACACCTCTGTCACATTACAAGATTCTTTCATTGTTTTCTTTGAAATCTTGTGAAAAAATTGCTGCCTGTTCATACGGTGGGTGTAACGCTTAGAATCGATTAATTAGAGGTGATATGTTGTTATCAGCTCGATGTGTTAACCATGTGGCGAGTATTACAAAAAGACAAATAAGATCGATTTTCACGAGAGCCTTTTAAGACTCCAGGCTATATTGACAGTCTTCCGAAATATTAACCTGTGATGTGCTATAGATTGAATCAGACCCAGAGCGCTCCTCTTATGGTGCCCACCTAATATCATCCTCGCGGTGCAGGTGACCTCGCAATTTGCCTTCAATCGCTTGTCACTACTCTCTTTTTCGAGCCAATATTTTTCAATATGCTGGAACATTTCGAACATTCTTCAGGAACTGTTGCTGGTGGCAATCCCGGAACCACTTCTCTGCAACAAGACCCCCCAGGTGGGTCTCGAAGAAACCGCAATAGATCGACGAGAGGTGCTCGAGAGAAGAAGCCGTCAAGCGATCTGGCGAATAAACATGGTCCAAACGCTAAGAAAAGCACAAAGAGTGCCTCGGCAAAATCTCAAAAACCAATAAATGAGTCAAAAGATTTCAGATTTTTAGAGGTCCTGAAACTTGTGAAGAAGCATCTCCCGATCACCATCAATGGGTACTCCGTAGGCAAAGTTCTAGAATCGTATGTTGCCCTCCAAAATGCAAATCCCACAGGCGAAAGCCAGATAAACACACCAAAAAACCTTTCGAGAAAGGCTAAAGAAGCTGTTCTTATCGAGCACATCCAGAATGTCATACGTAAAGACCCTCAGCAAGCCCTATATCTAAGTTTCATTATGAAGTTGGACCCAGATTTCCCCTTCGAGCTAGATTTGTTGAATTTCAGCTTGACTATTCCCGCCGAGTATCCGAAAAGTAATAAGGTGTTACCCTCGATAGTTGTTTTGAACACGGAAATACCGAGAGGGTTTTCGGTGAACATCGAGCGGGGGTTTCGCTCTATAGTCAACATTGCAAGGAACAACAATGGTACGCCAGCATTACTCGACGAAGAGATCAAATTGGTGGATGGAAAGGGGCTTTTATCACAAGTTCAGACCCTCATTAAGTACTTGGACGTGTTTTTGCGGCAAGAGAAACGGCAAACCATGAAATTTGTCACTTTCAAAAACTCGGCAAAGTCTAGTAATGAGCTGGCGCCCTCGTCCACGCCCACCCTACAACCGCAAGCTCAAAAGAAACTAGATTTAGCAGCTGCAGCCTTGGAAGAAATTCTGGGTGATGTTCTGGAGGTAACTCGCCTCAAAAGGGAGTATTTCATTGGCGAAATGACCCAGAAGCTCGGGGCGAGTGTCAAGTTGTTCAATCGAAGCAAGACTGAGGCGAGGTTCAAGGTGCAAATTCCAATTGTCAGCTTGCAAAATATGCCGCAACTTTGGACATATCGTAATAGCGCTGTTGATGTTTTCCTCACGGTGCCTGACGCTTACCCTGAGCTTCCCATACGAGCAATTGTGGCATCAAACTTTAGTTCCAACCTCTTGGTGGCAAAGAAAAACGCATTGGTTGGGGAAGGGCGGGATTTGATTGCACTTGTGGAAGAGGCAAGGAAAGCCGAGAAGAACTTCAACAAGAATGCTAGCCGACACGCTACAGAGGTGGGCGGAAGCCTCGTTCAGCTTTTGAACTGGGTATCTAATCATCTTGCGGTACTAGTTCAGTCTGAAAGCCAGTATGAAGTGTGGCAAGGCCACATGAAGAGCTTGGCGGTTAATTGAGACATTTTGGTTTGAAGAGTATAGAGTGTTTTAAAGATGGGTAGACTTAATTTCACAGGTAAAAATACTGAAGATTTAGAGCTCTGAGTGATAGCGACAGACACTTCCTCCCTAGTCGATGAAAGACGGAGAGTTGAACCCAGTGCACCTCGAATAAACCATCGTTAAAAAACTATTTTGCTAGCAGCAAAATTTCATATATTCATTAATGACCTTTCAAACGCTTGTTGCCATTGTGGCTGTACTATACGGGAGGAATCTTGCGCGGGTACGCGCGGCGAGGCTTTTACGAGATTTTAGATTTGAGACTATCTGAGGAAGGCTGTTTTCCAAACTTCGAACCGCATTCTCCGCAGCTCGTATTGACACTCGGCCCTAAGGTCCCTTTTCCAAAAACATTCGGTTGAGAAGATTGTCTTCCTCCAATCAGAAGGCCATGGAAGAAAAAACTTTGGAGTTTCACTATGTTAATGAATGTGATCTTGAGATACACTGCTCGCCATTTGGTCTCAGTGGTGTCTACATTAAAATCAAAGGCACGGATGTCATGGGGATAGGGTCTACCATGGGCCTTATCACGGGCACATCACGTGGAAAGATCCATTACAACGACAGTGCCGATATGATCAACCAAAAATACAAATTGTACGTAGTGGTTGATGGCGACAACAAACTACGCATTGACTTCACCAAGATCGTTCCCATCAACAAGACCAACGAAAATCTCGATCAGCAGGCTCTTGAGCTGATTCCACGTGATACCTTGCCATCGCTAGTGTTCACTGGACCATGCCCGGAGGGCCATCTCGACATCATCGAACCATTTATAGGTATTTTTCTGTTTGAAAAAGAGAAGTGAGTAGAGAGGGCGGGAGATTACGCGGTTTGACTAGCATCATCTTGCCTCGAGGAAGGACAAAGGTAGACAAGTTGAAGCAAAGCTTACAAACGGTATTCGCCTTTGTTCTCTTTTTCACAAATGCCCAGATAAGCACAAGGACGTCGACAAGCAAATTCAGATTTCAGCAATTTCAATAGCAGTGAATAACCCTCTTGGAAGTGCGCGCAGACGATTGATAATCGAAAGAATATTCGCCCGAAACAGTATTAATTAAAGACATCAAAAGTGTATCTTCACGACCAGTGATCGAATGAGTTTACAGGGTCACGTGAGACCAGAATAAACTGTTGAGTTTTCTGAGTCGTATAGGAGTCACATGGGATCTGCGATTTCATCTCGTCCATTTCCGCATTGAGGTCGTGCGTGCATGCGCTGCCTCGCTTCACGTCTGCCGGCTCTGTCCACTCGACACCGGTCCGCAACGTGCCCCACTTTCGCGGGATCCTTTTCAGAGCCACGGATTGGGCAAGGCCGCAAGCCGGGCCGATACATTATCAAAAAAAATTAAAAAAAAATTGGCAAAGAGCTGAGGTATAATGTCATGAGCCTATTTTGCTAATTTGCAATATGAAAGATGAACGACCTCGTTGACCAAACTTACCGGGCCTCGTTTTCCTCATCTCGCATCTATTTTCCTCGGCACCCGCGGCATGTGGACCCAGGGTGCGAAATGCTATCGGCTGCCAGGCAAGTGCCACCGCTGAACCGGACTGCAATACACAAGCCTAGACAAATACTCCTACATTAAAAACGTTTCTTGATGCTTTTTCGAGACAACTCAGGCACAACTAACCAAAAAAGGACTACACTAAAACATATTTCTATTCCAAATCATAAACAATGTCCCACCTTTCCCAAGTTTTCACATCACTCATTCACCTCGCTCACCTCGCTATCTCGGCTTACCCCAGACGCGCGCTTCCTCGGTCTATCCACACGCTGGAGTGCGGAGTGACCCCAGGTGAATGTGACTTCATGCTATAAGTAGGCCGGCGCCACCCCCAATACCCCACGTTTTTTCAAGATCATCCTGTCAAATTCGTTCTTGTTCATCAAAACTAAGAAAAAGATTTGCAGATATAATCCCAAACCCTAATCCAAACCCAAACTCACATCACAAACCCACATAAAAATGGAGAGATTGAATCAGTTGGCTGGCCAATTGTCCCCTTCTTCAAAACAGGCAGTGCTTGAAAAGAGACCCGACGATGTTGTGATTGTTGGCGCGTACAGAACCGCCATTGCCAAAGGTGGCCGCGGATCCTTCAGAGACGTCGGGTCCGACTGGATCTTGACCAAATTCTTGGCGGCGTTCCTCAAAAAGACCGGTGTTGACCCCAACTTGATCGAAGATGTTGCAGTTGGCAATGTGTTGAACGGAGCTGCCGGCGCTTCCGAGCACCGTGGTGCGTGTCTTGCCGCGGGTATCCCTAACACTGCTGCGTTTGTGGCGATTAACCGCCAGTGTTCGTCCGGATTGATGGCGATCCTGGACATCGCCAACAAGATTAAGACCGGAGAGATCGACTGCGGGATTGGTGCTGGTGTTGAGTCCATGTCAAAGAATTACGGCCCCCAGCTGATTCCTAAGGTCGACCCCCAATTGCAGGAGGACACCGAGATGGCCAAGTGCTTGATCCCTATGGGAATTACCAACGAAAATGTGGCCGATAAATACAGCATTCCTCGCCCTAAACAGGATGCCTTTGCCGCCGAATCCTACGCCAAGGCCGTGACTGCGGTGTCCCTGGGAGCATTCAAATCCGAGATCTTGCCCATCGAGGCCTATACCGTGGAGGACGATGACGACGAGGACGAGGGGCTGAGCGCGATCAAGAAGATCGTTGTCGACACCGACGAGGGTCCAAGAAAGGGTGTCACTGCCGAGTCCTTGGCTAAGTTGAAGCCAGCGTTCAAGCCCACCGGCTCAACTCACGCTGGTAACGCGTCCCAGGTATCCGACGGTGCTGCCGCCGTGTTGTTGATGCGCAGAGACTTGGCGGAGAAGAAAGGTTACAAGATCCAGGCCAAGTACGTCTTGTGCAGCTCCGTTGGTGTTCCACCCGAGATCATGGGTATTGGACCCGCCGTGGCCATCCCCAGCGTGTTGAAGAAGACCGGTTTGACCGTGAGCGACGTTGCCGTTTTCGAGGTCAACGAAGCTTTCGCTGCTCAGTGCTTGTACTCTGCCGAGACGTGTAACATCCCCAAGGAGAAGTTGAACATCAACGGAGGTGCCATTGCCTTGGGTCACCCCTTGGGCGCCACCGGTGCACGCCAGTACGCCACGATCTTGCCCTTGTTGAAGCCAGGTGAGATCGGTTTGACTTCCATGTGTATCGGAACGGGTATGGGTGCTGCCTCTCTTCTTGTCAAAGAGTAAACTCTCTTTTTACATATCACTTAAATGAATAGTTCGCCAGGTAGAATTTTGCCCATGTGAATCGTATAAAGTTCTCGACTGGACTTACAAAGGATTGTAGTCACCTGTTACGTACATATCTCACTCCTGTAATCATGTCTCTCAAATTGCCTCTTTTTTAGTACTGATGTGGATGTTAAGCAATATAGGCAAGGTTGACTTTTAATTGCGGCGTATCCCAAAAGAGTGGACTTCACGGAAAGGAAGATAATGATGTCAATCATACCGGTAGCTTCATCGTTTTCTTATTTGTCTAGCCTGAACTTTTGAGTGAGAGAATGCGTTTTGACCAGAGAAATGAGTGTTCATCAGTGAAATTTGTTTTTTTACTAATACAGCCACGGTTTTTTCTTTGTAGAAGCCAATCTTGGAAAAATGGGAATCGACGAAATCCTCGATTGCTGATACAGCGGCGTCGCTTATCTGCTCGCATCTAATCTTTAGCAGTTCAACAACTACGAGTAGAGTTCCTTAGGTTGTACAATATCATGGACGGGGCAGATTGCATCCGCTTTCTTTGAGATCCAGGAGCTGAATAGAGCGATCTCACAAAAGAAACTGTATTATTGTCATCAATTATGAAAACAAAAGTAAACAAAAGAAAACAAATAGCCATTTGCGCTTTTGGGAAAAAGCGCGGCTCGTATCCCCCTGCGTGAACAAGCAACTTCGCTTTCTTTTTTCACCGATGTACACTCCGCCCAAACCCAAAATTCCTGGGCTTCCCCATCTAAATCTGCACAGACCGCGGACCCTCCGCTGAGCTTCGTCACCTCGTAAATGAATTAATCGAACATTATGAAGCCTGTAGTATCCCACTCAAGCGAATGAAGATATAGGAGTATGTCTCCATGTACCGCTGACTCGAGATCTGCAATGGATATTCTGACCGATTTCATGAGGTGTCTGGCCCACAAGCCTTGGGATTTCACTCCAAATCTGCGTGTATGGTGAGGACGTACTCGATACAGTGGCCGCAAAATGGCTTAAGCTGCGAACGGTCGCGTGAAACATAGCCGAATACGGCCTGGAGGTTTGGAGTTGATACCTTCTGTCATGAAAAATTGAAAACATATGTCTGTCGTAGAAATATTAAGAGAAAATTAAACCACGCATTAGGCAATGGCCTTTCGGTTAGTCTCTTGATATTGTCACGCGAATTTGACGGGCCAAACAAGACTATTTCCGGGCTTAGAATCTTGAATAAGTTCTGCACGTTGTTAGTTAAGCAACTTGATGTCAAAAGAGGCTTGTTTCATTTATAAAACGCCGGTGTCTCCTCAGTATCGTTGAGTGTTTCAAACTTTCATTTATTTGACCAAGAAAAAGCTAGCAAATATGTTTGTTCGCCAGAGGAAGGCTGTGAAATTCATATTTTTGGGATTCGTTATCGCGATCTCGCTTCTAGCACTAGCTCCAGTGGCAATACGAAACAACACCCCGCAAGCGTTTCTTTTAAACTTGAAGCTATTTTACAAAAGGATCGTATCCAGCAGTCCACATTTGGAGAAAAATGCAGACTTTCAGCAAAAACTACAATTGATAATCCAGGAAAAGCTCAAAGATGATTCCGCAGCCAGCCTATACTTCCTCCGACCGGATTATGTACCTCCGACAGAGATCAAAATTCCCAACTACTTCAGGGCTGAGACAAGGAAAGCATCAAAGCCAAAAGTCCAGCCATTTGATCCGAGGTTCACCCTTTCAGTATACTATAAATGGATAAGCGAAAACCCAGGTAAGCCGGTGCCCTTTCACTGGTCTGATTGGGTCGACCTTTCCATTCTCAACAAGTACATCCTACTTCCACAGCTGAAGAAGGATACATGTGAGTCCCTGTTTTCGTCAGCTTTGAAAAAGCAAACCGGAAGAGCACCTTCTATGGACTACTGTGTAGATGATAAAAGTTCTCCACTAGGATTTCGAGTCACCAAGTTTCCCAAAGCTCAAAACAGAGAGAAAGCAAAGATACTCGGGAAATCACACTTGTACTCCGCGTTTCCAGCACCGTCTCAGCTAGTCTTTATGACAAACAGCCGAGGATCATACCATGTGAAACTTCAGTATCACGAGAACAACCCTAAAAACTCATTGCTTTGGAATGGCATGCCAGAATCTACTCTTGGGTCCATCACCGACAACACCTTGAATGTTCTCCGATCTTATACCCAATTACTCCAAATACAAGAACCAAACAAGATGCCATGCGAGGAACCTGCGCAAGTCCATCTAGAGGAGTCTTGGTTCGACATGAATGTGGACAAAGCAGTACTGACCCTTGAGCTGTCTCAAAGGTCGTCTCAAGAAGAAAGCTACTTATCGTCGCTCAAGTTTTCGAATTTGACCAACAAACCTGCAAAGTCATTTCATGAGGCAAAAATCTTGCCATCAGACAGTCAGAGTGGATTTGGAGATCATTACGATTGGAGGTTCTTCAATGGCTTGATCGTTAACACGGACAAACAGGTATATGCTCTACACAGACTTATCAAGAATTACCTACATTTTTGCCGATCTCATGGTATGGTGACCTGGATTGCACATGGCTCGTTACTATCGTGGTACTGGAACGGAATGGTGTTCCCGTGGGACGCTGACACAGATGTGCAAATGCCTCTCAGAGATTTGCACAAGTTGGCTCGCGAATTCAATCAAACCTTGGTCATTGAAAACGTGGGCCATGATTTGCCTGATACCGCATTGGAAGAAACTGATTTCAACGGTTTGAGTTCCTATTTTGTGGATGTCGGAACAAGTATAACCCACCGATCAGCCGAAAACGGGCTCAATAACATAGATGCTAGATTCATCGATATCAACACCGGTCTCTACGTTGACATCACTGGGCTCGCTGTATCCAGCGACAAAGCACCGCGGAAATACGGTTCTAATAAGCAGGGGCTTGGGAACAGAGACAGTAACAAGGAAAACCAGTTGTACAATTGTCGCAACCGGCACTTCGCCTCTCTTTCCGAACTATCGCCACTCACAAAGACTTTAATCCAGAATGAAATTGGGTACATTCCTCAAAACTTTAGCCCTTTACTCAAACAAGAATACGGTATACGAAGTTTGCTGAACGTGTTTTATCAGGGTTTTACGTACTTGAGCTCTCTCCGCATTTGGGTCAAGACGAGCACTGTTGCTGACTATGTGAAAGATCCGGTAACTTGGGTGGATTTGCACAGGGGGTCAAAGAAACGAGCTATAACTGTGGAGCAAATGGAAAGTATGGGGAATCTCACGCAAAACGATCTCACGAATCTTTTGTACGACCCCTGGATTTTGCGTGAGTTTGTGACAGGCCAGAACTTCACGCAATTCCACGAATCTCAGATGAAGTACTTGCTCAGTAACCGCATGGGCAAATACCTTGCCAATACAGAGAAGTATGCAGTAGGAAGTCAGGTCAATCGGCCCATCTGGGCAGATGTTTTCGTCAACGAAATCGAGGTAAATCACTGGGACTACGTCGACGAGGTGCACAAGCTAGAAGGATTGGCTGCATTATGAAGAAAAGAAAGATTGAAAACTTATAAAAAGTGGATTGATCAAATCAAAGCTGAAAGAGTATCGGGGGAATGCTTCGTGAAAATTAACAGAGGACAATACTTCCTAACAAAAATGATGGGATCGACGTTCGGAGGATGTTTCTCTTCTCGACAAGTAGCTAGATATGAAAACTTAGGGCAGAAACAACGTAGTGAATTACGATCCTTATTATATGATATGATTCCAGTTTTTCATTCTCTGTCTAGACAGTCTCATCGCAGTCTTTTGATGTCATTAATAACAGTTACGAAGCGGTCATATGGCGAGAAACTCTCGATATCAATAACTAGTGCCCTGATTTTCTAATATATACTGCCCTTTTCATCAACAGAATTTCTTTTCAGTCAGATTTTCCTGCGATGTTACAAGACTGAGTACAGCGGAGAAACTTACTTGTGAAGAGTTCAACTTTGAGGACCATGGAAACGTCATGGGTGCATATTGCGTTTGGGCGTGACATGGCCAATGGCAAAATTCTTATCGCAAACATAAAATAAAAAAAGGAAAAAAAATCTCGGAATAATCGTGCGGAATTTCTAACTCTAATTACGCAAATGGACATTTCTTCCATTCTGCCTACAAAAACAGAATGATCACCACGTTCCGTTGAGTCTTCTGACCGAAGATATTGATAGAAAATCCAGAAGATGGGGCCGGAAATATACGAAATTCTTTTTGTATTTTCGTCACAAACTACGCTTCTGGTATTTCGCATTGATGGCGCCACACCTATCTTCCCGCAGGAATTTTGCGGGTATCTTGTTCCGAGACAAGAGTCACCACGCGCTTGCATTTGCCTCGTTTGCGCGCGGACTTGATTCTGCGTATAATTTTGAGGCGTGTCCTGCATCTACAAAAAGTGGACCGGTTACATAACAGTGTGCTGGTAAAAGACCGAGTCACCTGTCTATGTGCCTGAAATCGCGTGAAAAGCAGGGGGGTCTGTCACATAGCTAGATTATCTGCAGGTATACACGGTGTGATTGCTGCGCGATAAGTTTTGAACTCTGACGGACTCCCGTGAGCTCCAATCACAAAAATAGTTGCCCCCACGCGAGGCAAGACTAACTCGATGTTTCAACATGAGATGAAAGAGGAAAGACAAAACTACTAACTGAAAAATTTAAGATCTTTCCGATAAATCCGCCACTCTTTCAGGATCAACTCTGCAAGCTTTTTATACAGAAACTATACCGTACACGCCCTTGCACTGAAAGTGGTGGAAAAGGAGATGAGGGCGCGCTCATAAAAAGTGTTGCAAAAATAAACTCGCGCGTAGCACCGCCTACTTCCTCCAATATGCACGAGCCTGCATGACGGAGATGTAGGGTAATAATTATCCGCCCAATTGAGTACAATTTTTCTAAAGTTGGTATAAGCCCGTAGGTAAGCCGAGAGCCACATTTTCATCTCTTGCCACACTGTATGAACCACAATTGCTTTCGGCCCGAACGAGCTCAGAAAACCTTTTAGTCACCACGATCATCCGAATAATTGAACTACATGTCCCTTTATTGTCTAGCTCGTGTACCGAGACCACGTTGCAAGGATCAAAGAAAATTTCTTACTGCCTGCATACCACGCGCTTGAGGAGCAAAAGCAACAAGAAGAGAAAAAAAAGAAATCATGTATGCAGACAACGCACGCAATAACACACGCAGAAATTTGTGCCGCGCTGATGCAACTTCCACAGCTTCGAGATATAAAAGGCGAATCCTTCCCACATTTACTACAAATCACATTAACTAAAACCATATACACAATGCAATTCACATCTGTCCTCATCGCCTTGACCGCCGCCTCTGCCGTTACTGCTGCTAACGCCACCAACGCGACCTCCCACAACGGTTCTAACCACACCAACGGTTCCGGTTCCTCCTCTGCTGAGGCCGGTGCCTCCCAATTGGTCGGTGCCGGTGTTTTCGGTGCCGTTGCTGCTGCCGGTGTCGCTTTGTTGATCTAAATGACACACCTTACTAGTATGTGAGCATACTATCATTTTTATTTTTAAGCACATCATTTCATACACGCTTGAGGCGTTAATTTTTATACACATGGCCTCAGCATTAATCTATTCTGTTTCATTATGTATAGCAAAAGGAATATACGAAAACCTCCATACAATCAGAATGTAGAGTATCTCAACACTAAATCGTAGGATTTGACAAAGTCACGACGCAAAGTCGGCTCGACCTGTCTCCTGAAAATCTTCCGTCTCTGCCTGCTGAACGCATATGTTCAAAGTGCACGGGTGTAATTATCCACTTACTAAGGGTGCGCGGCCTTTTCGCCGTGAAGTAGACCGTCCTATTCTCTGGTGTCTATATAGGTTATGTTCACTGGATTGATAGAGACCATAGGCACGGTCTTGGAGTACAATGTGCTCGACGGTACAAACTCTGGTGGCAACGGGGTATCCATGGTAGTTGGTGATTGTCAAGAAATCTTGTCCGACGTGCACCTTGGGGACTCGATATCCACTAACGGTGTTTGTCTTACAGTCACCGAATTCGACGAGAACAAAGTCTGGTTCAAAGTCGGACTTGCCCCAGAAACGCTTCGCCGCTCAAACCTCGGCGAGTTGTCAAAAGGAAAGAGAGTGAATTTAGAACGTGCGGTGACCAGCGAGGTCAGACTAGGCGGTCACGTGGTCCAGGGTCATGTCGACACGATTGCCCACATCACGAAAAAGATCCCCGACGGGAACTCCATAGCCTATACTTTCCAGCTCCGTGACCCCCAGTACATCAATTACATTGTTGAAAAGGGGTTTATTGCTATCGACGGCACGTCTTTAACCGTTACTGATGTTGACTACAAGACGAAGGAGTTTTCCATCATGCTCATCAGTTACTCGCAGGAAAAAGTGATTCTTGCGAACAAAGAAAAGGGCGATTTTGTAAATATAGAAGTGGACTACACGGGAAAATTGATAGAAAAGCAGGTGGAGTTGACGTTGGAGGGCCAGTTGAAGCAGGAGGACAGTCCTCTAGTGCGCTTCATTACTGAGACTGTAAAGAGGCACATTAAGTAGGAGATGAGAAGGGTGTTTTGTTTGGGAAGAAGCAAGAATGATGATAAAAAAGGCCGTATCGTACGTATGGCTTCAGGATATGGAACTTTGAAAGTAAAAATGTGAATATCAATCTATGGATTCCTCTGAGTCTGATACATATATTCTGACTGGTTGAGGCCCTATATAGAGGCGCCGCGCACTACCGGGCCGTGGCAAACTTCGTCTCACAGTGTGATCAGCTATTCATTAAACTACACCATTTACCTTTAAGGTCCGCAAAATTCACAATGGATATCGTTCTCGGCATCAAGGTCCAGGACGCCACGATCTTGGCTACCTCAAAAGCCGCCACCCGCGGAATTTCCGTGTTGAAAGCCACCGACGATAAAACGAGGCTCCTCAATACGCACAATCTAGTAGCATATACTGGAGAAGCAGGAGACACGGTCCAGTTTGTAGAGTATGTTCAGGCAAATATCCAGCTTTACACCATGCGTGAAAATGGTCAAGAGTTATCTCCAAAGGCCACAGCATCGTTTGTGCGCAATCAGCTCGCTACCTCCATTCGTTCGAGAAAGCCGTACCAGGTCAGCGTTCTTATTGGAGGGTTTGATACAAAAACAGGCAAACCGTCTTTGAACTGGATCGATTACTTGGGCACCCAGGTGGAATTGCCCTACGGAGCCCACGGGTATGCTGCGTTCTATTGTACGTCGTTGTTTGACCGCCATTACAGGCCAGACATGACCTTAGAGGAGGGCATCGACTTGTTGAAACTCAGTTTGAAAGAGTTGGAGACACGTATGCCCATAGACTTCAAGGGCGTCTATGTGAAGGTGGTGGACAAGGACGGGGCCCGGCCAATCGAGATATGAGCCGGGAGTGGTAGTGGGAAGAAAAGGGGAAATACGAAGTGATTCAACTGATGATATTACGAAATGATCCAATTGCTGATATTGAATTCACATTATGCATTAAGTGTGAGGGGCATTTTTAGCGGGAAGGAATGTGATCTAGACTCAGTCCATGGGACGTGTCCTGCCTCATTAGAGTATAACCATTGAGTTTCTGGGGTATTTTTGTAAGCGCACTACATGTCAATACTGTTATTCAACCTTACTTAGAAAAACCCCCAAACATTAAGTTTCATTAATCAGATCTAGCTGCGTAATCCGGCAAAAACATCCGTATCTACGATGTCTTCAAAACGCACACTGGAGGCGCGCAGCATTACTCAGGGCACGAGGGTGCGAATATCTAGGTTAGTCTTCTGATCTTATTTCCATCAAGTTTTGTTCAAAATCTCGAATGGCGGAGTCTGCTCGGCTCAAAATTGTTGCTGGCCTCGTAAAAGAACACCTTTGTTTCAATGATGACGACTTCACGCTTTCCGGCTTCATGGTGAATTTGTACGATAAGGCTGTAGAGAAACAGCCTGCTGCCTCCTCATCAGCATTGCTGAGTTTCAACACAGCGGTCATGGCCAATGGCGGTGATGAATTTCCGCCAGATTTTATAAAATCCACGTTTGACCATTTACTGAGACTCTACACGCAAAATTCTGCGCCTTTACAGCCTAACGCAGGCTCAGTTGGCAGGATCGGTGTAGATAGTCATCTGCCAGTGTCTGGCAACTATACTAGTGGCGTATCTTCACGAAGCTCTGCTGCCCCGTATCTACCGGGCCTGTCAGTGGAAAACAGTAGCCAAAATGATAAAACCATCACGTCTTCGCAAACACGACGCCATGACAGTCGATCAAATTACAATAAGACTAGTTCTCTACCATCTAATGACTCAAAGGATCAGCGTGTAGACGATCGCATAGAAGAAGGAAAGACGTACCGTGGCTATGTAAGTAATTTAGCTCCATATGGTGCTTTCATACGCCTCATTAGCCCGACGTCATTTCTCTCTGGACTCTGTCATGTCTCGCGAATGCTGTTTGATGGGCGAACCAGAATCAGACATCCAAATGACATCGTAAGACTCAATCAGGAGGTTTTTGTGAAAGTTTCTGAAATCTCTCCAAATGAAAGGGATCATCGACGCGACAAGATCTCATTATCGATGGTGGGAATAGATCAGCTTACTGGTCTCGACAGACTGGCAGAACTAGCACAGGAGGAATTGTCGGAAAAACGAGGCAGACAATACCCTGTTCCAGCGACGAAACGAAGGCGCCTTACTTCTCCCGAGAGATGGGAAATCAGGCAACTTATAGCTTCTGGGGCCGCATCCGCGTCCGATTATCCTGAACTCAATGGATTTCATGAAGACGATAATGATGCGCACGAGCTAGTCACAGAGGAGTCTGTTGATGTAGAGCTCAATACCGATGAGCCCAAATTCTTGAAGGGTCAGATGAATGGAGGCACCTTTTTTAATCCCATGTCCATTCTCAAGAACCCGGAAGGCTCACTCAGTAGGAGTGCTATGAGCGGCTCCAAATTGGTACAGCAGATGCGAGAGGAGAAGGCTGCTAGACAGAAGCAGCTCAGAAAAGACACGATTTCAGCACAAAGTTCAAGCGATCCCATCAAAGCTATGGCTGAACGAGACGTAGAACTGAGAGAGAAAACCGAGGAAGTCATTAACCAGTGGCGGCAAAAGCAACGTTCACAAAAGGCTAAGATGGAGGGATTCAATGATCAGAGCATCAAGCAGCAGAGAATGTCACTTCCGATATACTCGATGAGAACTCAATTGGTGCAGGCCATCAAAGACAACCAGTTCTTGGTGATTGTTGGTGAGACTGGATCAGGCAAGACCACCCAGATTGTGCAGTACGCTTACGAGGAGGCGCTCAATGTTGTCGACGGTGACTCTAAAGTAATCGGTTGCACCCAACCAAGAAGGGTGGCTGCAGTATCTGTTGCTGGAAGGGTAGCTGCTGAAATCGGATGCAAAGTCGGCGAAGAGGTTGGCTATACGATCCGATTCGAGGATGAAACTTCTGCAAAGACCAAGATTAAGTACATGACGGATGGTATGTTGGAACGAGAGGCGTTGCTAGATCCTGCCATGCTGAAGTACGCCCTTATCATGTTGGACGAGGCTCACGAAAGGACTATAGCCACAGACGTCCTCTTCGCATTACTCAAAACTGCTGCTCTAAAAAATCCGAACTTGAAGGTTTTGGTCACCTCGGCCACCCTCGACTCCGAAAAGTTTTCGGGCTACTTTGACGATTGTCCTATTATGAAAATTCCAGGCCGCACGTACCCCGTCGAGGTGTTGTTTTCAAGGGAACCTGAGCAGGACTACTTGGCTGCGGCTATGGACTGTGTAATGCAGATACATGTCTCTGAAGCCGAGGGGGATATTCTAGTATTTTTGACGGGTCAGGAGGAAATCGAGACCAGCGCTGAAGTCTTGAGTGCACGAGTCAAGACCCTTGGTGCAGCTGTCTCCGAGTTAATTGTTGTGCCCGTCTATGCCGCCTTGCCTTCTGAACTTCAATCCAAAATCTTTGAGCCTGCGCCTGACGGAGCACGCAAGGTAGTCTTGGCCACGAACATTGCTGAAACATCTATTACCATCGATGGGATCAAGTTTGTTGTCGACCCAGGCTTCGTGAAGGTGAATGCGTATGACCCAAAGCTAGGAATGGATCTGTTGATCGTGTCCCCGATCTCGCGGGCCCAGGCCAATCAAAGAAGCGGTAGAGCTGGTCGTACGGGGCCCGGTAAGTGTTACAGGCTATACACCGAGAAGGCTTTCGAGCTAGAAATGCTCCCTAACTCCATTCCGGAAATACAGAGGAAAAATTTGGCGTCCACCATCTTGATGTTGAAAGCTATGGGCATCAACGATTTGTTCAATTTTGAATTTATGGACCCTCCGCCACTTCAAACGATGGTCAATGCACTTCATGAACTATATACCTTGGATGCGCTTGATGATGATGGATTCCTTACGCCGATGGGGCGAAGAATGGCAGATTTTCCCATGGAGCCGGCGTTAGCCAAAACGCTATTGGCGTCAGTAGACCATCTTTGTGCGTTGGAAGTCTTGACGATTGTTGCAATGCTTTCGGTGCAAACTGTGTTTTACCGCCCAAAGGAAAAGCAAGCAGCCGCAGATCAGAGAAAACAACGATTCCACAGCATACATGGCGACCACTTGACATTGTTGAATGTTTACAAGGCATGGGAGCTTGGCGGAAGATCAAGCCGATGGTGCAAGGAGAACTACATCCACGAACGAAGCATGCGAAGAGCGCACGATGTGAAGAAGCAACTCGAATCAATCATGAGAAAGTTTGGACTAGTCATTGAGAGTACAGATGACAACTCCACCATCAGGAAAGCGTTTTGCTCGGGGTTCTTCAAGAATCTGGCCAAGAGAGACCCTCATGAAGGGATCTACAACACGCTTCTTGATCAAACGCCGGTGCACCTACACCCCTCGCTGGCTATCTACGGAAAAAGCGTCGAGTACGTTGTGTATCACACGCTCTTGCTCACCACGAAGGAGTACATGCATTGTGCCACTACCATTGACCCTCGGTGGCTCACGGAGCTCGCGCCCAAGTTTTTCAAGAAAAGCGATCCGAACAATTTATCTGAGAGGAAGCGGCAGCAGAAAATTGTGCCCCTTTTTGACCGTCATGCACAGAGCCAGGACTCGTGGAGACTTACGGCACAAGTTGAGGCCAAACAGAAAGCGCTTCAGCAACTCTCAAGTAAATGATATACACGACGAAGGATTTTGGTGGATAGAAATGGTGATTCCAAGCAGGATTCGAATTTCCAGTGCACCCCCGTCTCTTGGCTTCTTCCTATGGCCATACCAAAAGAGGCCAGTGGCCAGTTGTCCGTCACCTAGTCTCTCTTGATCCTCGGAAGTTTACGTATCGGGCTGAACCCCTTTTCCTTGATTTCAAACTACAGGCGAGCTAGGTTCCATAATTTCTGTATCGTTACAAATATCAAACGATCATGCCAGAGCACCTTCGCTCTATTTATGGAATCCTTCGACAGAACTCTGTCAGCTGACCGCAACTGCCATTCTCTGGCATACTCATTCACGAGCCTCAGAGCCGTTGATATCTCAAACTCAGATAGATCAATTTATGTCGGTAGGATCAACGAGTATAATCAGACCTGTTTATAAGGATTGGGGGTGATAAAATGAACATCTTCATGAGAATAGCGCTTAGAAATTCCGAACAATCACTGGCGCCTAACATGTCCTGTTTATGAAAACCGCTCATAATACCAGAACATTGTGGTCAGTTTATGAACAGTCTCGTGTTATCTCTCTACGGCTTACAAGATGATCTGAGACAGGTAGTCCGTGCTTTGAGCCAATAAGATATAGGCATACAACAAGAGGCTCATTTACAGTGAGAACAAACTAAAGGTTCATTAATTATGTCTACTCCCATGCTCACCAATCTGTAAAAATACTGTGAAACCAAATAAATGTTCTGCAAGCCGCTCTTACCCAATTCAGGAAAAACACCATGTGACAGTGCTCACGTGCGCACTCATGGGTCACCCGAGCATAATGTGGGGAGAAGAAAAAACTGGGGTCATTTTTATCATCAAATCCACGGCTTCTACGTATGGCTCCCATTCTGCAAGCTTTCTCAAGTGCAAGCAAAGCTCGTGAGGTCCTTTCTGACCGGCTCAACTTGTACAAGGCCGTTCCTGGGATATCAGGAAATGGCGTCAAACCTTTAAAAAAGAAGTATAGCATAGACGAGCCAATAGCAAGTGTCGAAAAGTCAGGGGCATCGATTTTGGTATGCCAGCCGCTACATACAGAAAAAGGGGATATTGTAGATACCCAGGGTCGGCGCAGGGTGCTCAAAGGCATCAACGTCGACTCGGCAATGAAACTACCGGTGACTCCATTCATGCCTAGTTATGAGGGCGAAAGTAGTGACTCTGAAAACAT
This sequence comes from Metschnikowia corniflorae, assembly GCA_030581935.1. Lineage (NCBI taxonomy): Eukaryota > Fungi > Ascomycota > Pichiomycetes > Serinales > Metschnikowiaceae > Metschnikowia > Metschnikowia corniflorae. Next base: position 48,593 of record JAKTWD010000577.1, read on the forward strand.
ATTTTTCGACGGCGACAACGTCTCATTTGTCGGAAGACCTTTTCCTTTGGACACTGCGGAGTCGCATCTCGAACGAATCAAGTCGTTGGGGTATAATACTATTCGTTATTTGGTCACATGGGAAGCCCTTGAGCATGAGGGTCCGGGTATCTATGACGAGTCTTTCATAGAGTATACCATCGAAATTTTGCGAATTATATACAAAGTGGGGGGCCTTTACGTGTTTTTGGAACCGCACCAGGACGTCTGGTCTCGGTATTGCGGGGGTTCAGGGGCACCCATGTGGACTTTATATGCGGCGGGTCTCCAGCCAAAACGTTTTACTGCAACCGAGGCAGCGATTCTTCATAATAGCGATAAGTTCAACCCCGATTCCAGAGACGATCCGCAGTCTTATCCGAAAATGCTCTGGACTTCAAATTACAAGCGGTTGGCCCTGCTTACGATGTTCACTCTTTTCTTCGCTGGTGAAACGTACTTCCCTGACCTCAAGCTTGATGGTGTCAACATACAGCACTATCTCCAGTCGCATTTTTTGAACAGTTTGAAGCACCTCTGGCAGGCTGTTTCCCAAAAAGTTCCGGAGATGTTTGAAAACGGCTCCATGTTAGGGTTTGAGCTGCTCAACGAACCAAACTGCGGCTTGGTGGGGAGCCCAAATCTTGCGGAAATTCCCTCAACGCAACAGTTGAGAATCAGCTCCACTCCCACCGTTTACGACTGTTTCCGATTAGGGATGGGCTTCCCGGTGGAAATGGACAATTTCAAAATCGCAATCACGGGCCCCCATAAGGACGGACGAGTATTGGTGGACCCCAGGGGGCAAATCGCTTGGCTATCAGCTGAGGAAATCACTGTAGTTGACTCCAAGTACGGCTGGTCCCGTTCTGGATGGCAAGCAGGCATGTGTATATTTGCCAGCGCGGGGATCTGGGAGTGGAAAAGTACGGACCTTGGCAAGTTGAGCATGAGGTCGCAACTGTCCCGTGTTGCGTTCAGTGCTGATAGCTGTCACTTGCTCAAACCAAACTATTTCAATGAGGTGAGCGCAAGGTTGTCGTTCAGCGTTTCCGATGAAAAGCTTCCCCACAAGATAGACCAAAGGTTCTTCACCAACCACTTTTTCGTTGACTACTATGCTAAATTCAAGGACATGGTGCGCTCTGTGGCGCCTGATGTGTTTATGTTGATACAGCCTCCAGTTTTGGAGGAGCCGCCCAACCTCAAAGATGATCCCCGCCACATCATCGATGAAAAAACTATTTATTGCCCGCACTACTACGACGGTATGTCTTTGATGTTCAAGAGCTGGAACTACCACTACAATGTGGACACCCTCGGCATCATGAGAGGAAGATACTTCAACCCTGTTTTGGGCATTGTCTTCGGAGAGCGTGCCATTAGAAACTGCTTGAAAAAGCAATTCATCGAAATTAAAGAGGAAGGGAGGAAGTTCTTGGGCACGTTGCCTGTGCTCATGTCGGAAACAGGCATGCCGTTTGACATGGAAGGTAAAAAAGCTTACGAAGACGGCCGGTACCATCTGCAAACTGCCGCTTTGGACGCCTTGGCCAATGCTTTGGAGGGTTCTGGAATGCATCACACTTATTGGTGCTACTCCAGCATCAACTGCCACAAGTGGGGAGATCGCTGGAATAACGAGGACTTCTCGTTTTGGTCGCCCGACGACCGTGACTTGGCATTTGATTACTCCGAAGGCGACGATAGCCGTGGATCGTCCAGACAAGGTGAAAGCATGTCCACACGACGGAGCAGCGTCACCCCCTCGCTAAGGAGTTTCAGAGAAATGAAGGAAAGGTCCGGGGTTGCCGAGGTTTTGAAAACGAAAATCGCCTATCATAAGAACCGTCTCCTTCCGTCATTTCTCAAGTCATCGTACTTTTGTGGAATGCCCGATGAGCACTCGGATCTCCGCTCCAACTCCCTCGAGGTATCCTCGTTGATCTCCACCTCATCCAGAAATATTCGTTACAGACACTTCAAGCAATGCTATCCATCGCCCGATGGTATCCGTGCTGTAAGTGCCGTCATGAGACCGTTTGTTGTTGCCACTTTGGGGACGGTCAAAGAATCTGAGTTCGACATCAAACTGTCCAAGTTTGCATTGACCATCACCATGAACGACGACTGGCAGGAGCAGCAACTCAAGGCGAGCCCCACGCTCATCTTTGTTCCGAAGTGGCATTATCCATATCTAAATTATCGTGATATCTCATTGAACGTGGGGTTTGTAAGGTACGATGAGGCTAAAGAATATCTAGAATGGTATCATTATGATGCAGATGACTTTGACGATGGCGCGTCGACCCTCAGAAACACTCTGGACACAAATGATCACACCATCATCCTCAGAAACAACAGTGGAACCCTCGAAGATTTAAGTCCTCGAGATGAAGAGCCTATCGCTGGACTGGCTACTTGAGCAGTTCTTAATACACAAACATCGAAGAACACTGACTCTATACCATATAAAGTATAATTCTAAAATTCCATAGAGTCCTGTGGTCTTTTACTCGAACCCTTCAACTCTTCCTTGATTAGGCCGCTAACGTATTGTGCGAAGTACTCCACGTATGGCTTGAGACTTGATTTTTCAAAGTCTTGAACACTTTTGTGGGAAGGAGGAGTGTCAGAATCAGACCCCTCAGCAGGCTCACTGGAGTCCCTGCTTATTCGTTTCGCCTCCCAAGTCTCAATCTCATCTTGCAATTGTTTGAGGTTTGGAGCACTCATCGGATTGAAGCCATATTCATCGTCCTCTGAGTTTCCCGAAATGTTTTGCAAGGGGTCGAAGGGAACACAGACATTACCTGTTCCTGGATGTATACAGAACGGAGACTTCAATAAATGGATCATCTGCTTCGAAACCTCGATATCCAACCGGGGGTACATGTAGTACAAGATGATTTCTCTCTTGGCATCGTTGAGTTGCAATAGCTGCGAGTTGTTCTTCAATACGCTCTTTGCTACAACGTTCAAGTCATCCCACTTTTGACGGGACAGGGAGTACCCAGCTGTTTTTTTCCACTTTGCTTTCAAAGCCGTGCGAAGAGTTTCCTCGGGAATGAATGCCAACATGTCGTCGACTTTGGTCCAGTCCTCGTCAGGGTCACCAGAGGTTCCCCAGGGATCTTGCTCTTCCAAAATTATTTCTGAAAACCTCGACTTCAAAATATCAAAAGATCTCTCGACATGAGTATGAAACGGTTTTTTGATCCCCAAGGAAGACTTCAGTTTCAGGGACATGCCACCCAACACATTTAAGTACTCCACCACGGACTTCCTCTCGACTTCGCTGAGGTTGCGAGCCCTCTTATCGCTGACCCAGCAATGCGCTCCTCTTCTACCCGAAAACACCCAGATAAAATTCTCAAATCCAAAGTCTTCACGTAGGGCCACCGTGATGATCTTACTGGCAACCTGAATGAACTTCCAACACTTCTTGCAGATGTCCGTCTTCGAACAGCACGTTCTGATATCGTCATAGTCGGTCAAATCAATATCAAATACCAACTCTTTCAGAAGAGGTTTTAATGCGTTTTTGGGAAGCACTTTGCGGTCCTTTGGATTTACCGAATATATCGCACCGACTTCAAAACGCGTCGGGTTGGCTTTGACCACCGAGTTTTGGAACTCTTCTGCCGTACTGAACGAGTTGTACCGCTGATATGCTCCCAGCCGGTACTCATAGGCAAACTCACGCATAGTAAAGTCCTTTCCAGGTTTTAAAGAGTGGTTGAGCCATCTAAAAATATATTTGAAAGGAAGAATTCTCTGGTAGTAGTAGAGCATATCGGACTCCGACGGTCTCGACAGGTTTTCGTTTATTTTGGGCACATCTGTCGCTTGGCTTTCAAGCCCTGTGTCTTGAGTATTGATTTCCTCCGTCATACTCTTTTATTTTTGGTTTTGATCTCAATTATTTTTAGACTTGATTGTATTATTTGCGAGAACGAGAAATCACCAACCACGCGTCGCGCTTTTGCAATGGCGCGCCGCGTCTCACGAGTCTGTCAAGAGACGAATCTATGAGATTGATGAGTACGGATATTCATGCACTGTACTATATTTGCGCCGTATTTGGCGAAAATCTTAAAAAAAAAAAATTGTTAAAATTATTATTTGTGGGATAAAACTTATTCAAAATATTCGCCATGACCAGATTAGTTCATAAGAATGGGCACCTTTAGCTTCTTCGTTGCTGATTTCTTTTGATAATACAAAAGAAAGTGGATCTCATATCCACAATACCTATAAACAGACATATTATGGTTTTTCGGTGGTCTTACATGAAGACTTTACTCAAAGAGCCTTTTCTGCGAGTCCTGGAGTTTTTGAATACCACAGGCTGTCAACCACTGATTTTGCCTTTATTATAACGGTCTCATAAACAATGTTGTAGTTTCTCTATTACCCTCTATAGCTGAGATTTCGTATACCATGGACAGAGCAACGAATACTTCCGTATTAGTCAGTACCAGCCACGCAATTTGTGTTCATTCCACTGTGATCAAGCTCTCGACACTTCTCAACCATGCAGCTCCTTCACGGAAGCGTTGGACCCACTAAGACAAGGTCTCATTGATGAATGACAGTCCGTACTCAAACAGCCACATGCGTTGTCAAACCCCCTCTCTTATTCGTGCGCAAACACAAGCGACACACCTTCGTCGCCCGCGGTCACAATCTTGGCACCGTTATCAAGCACGGCAAAGTCCAACACACCCATGTTGTGACCCACGCCCGCAAACAACTCGTCGCCCGTCCGCGCGTCCCACTTGTACACCTTCCCGTTCATGCTGGCACCGACCAACACGGGTGTGCCTCCTACAAACTCAAGCTTGGTGATGGTATCCTCCACCTTGAGCGTGCGACGCAAACGCCACTGGAGGGAGTCGAACAATAGCACGTCGCCCGAGACCAACCCGACCGCAAGCAAGTTGACCGTGCCGCTGGAACACCAGGCCAACGCCTCGACAGAGAGATCGGCAATATCTTCGACGTTTTCAAGCGTTTTGACCTGGTGTACAAGACGGCCAGTGTCCAAATTGACGATGGCCAATTGGCCGTCACGTGCGCCAGCGGCAAACACGTTTCCGTGCGTGCTCACAGACACCCACGGGCTTTCGATCCCCCGGAAGTCATCGTGAGGCTGTAATTTGTAGTTAGGGGTGCCCGCAAAGCAGTTCCAGTTGACAATAGTGCCGTCCTCGGCCACCGTCACCAAGGACAAATTCTCGGGGTCCAGAGTGTGCACAAACACACCACCGTTGCATTCGGCGCTATGTGAAAACCCGGACATCACCTGTTCGAGCAGTTTAGTTGCAGCGTCAATCTGAAACACCCACACAGAGCCGTCGGGCGCGCCAAACGCGAAGTAGGGCAAGTTCGGGTGCACTGTGAGCCACAAAACCTCGTCGACCTCCTCTAAGTCGGCAAAACGGGTCCATTTCTGTCCACCTTTACTTGCCAGGTGCACCAAAATGCACCCATTCATGTCGGCGGTTATGACAAAGTTCCCGTCACCCGTGAACCC
>JAKTWD010000578.1:0-54060 GCA_030581935.1 Metschnikowia corniflorae
TGCTCGACATTACGGCTCCAGCACGAGTCCAAGCCAGACGCAATTGCGCAGTTGGACCGGCTGCTCATGACGCTCCATATCGAGTTGGAATCTTTGAGGAAAGAGGAGGACCAAATGTCGCGCGATCGCCGCACCAAGTTGGAGCTGGAGTTGGCCGCAAAAGAGGCCGAGTTGAAGACGTTGACGGAGCAGTGGGAGGGCGAGAAGCTGGTGATCGATAAGATCAAAAACTCGAAAAGCGACTTGGAACAAGCACGCTTTGACCTAGAGCATGCTCAGCGGACAGGCGATTACGGCAAGGCGTCGGAGTTGCAGTATTCCACCATCCCGCGCTTGGAGCAGCAGGTGCGCGAGGTCTCGGAGACCGAAGACAACCTCAAGTCGGCGGCTCTCTTGCACGATTCTGTGACGTCGGACGACATTGCCAAGGTGATTCTGAAGATGACGGGGATCCCCCTCAACAACCTCATGAAGGGTGAAAAGGACAAGTTGTTGGACATGGAGGCCATGTTGAAAGAGCACGTGGTGGGCCAGGACGAGGCGATCCATGCGGTGGCTGATGCCGTGCGGTTGCAAAGAGCGGGGCTCACCAGCGACCGCAGGCCCATTGCCTCGTTTATGTTTTTGGGTCCCACCGGCACGGGCAAGACCGAGCTCACCAAACAGTTGGCTGAGTTCTTGTTCAACGACTCGCATGCAGTGGTGCGTTTTGACATGCTGGAGTTCCAGGAAAAGCACACTGTTTCGCGCTTGATCGGTTCTCCTCCAGGGTACGTTGGCTACGAGGATAGCGGCGAGTTGACCGAGGCTGTGCGCCGGAAACCGTATGCGGTGGTGCTTTTCGACGAGTTCGAAAAGGCTCATAAGGACGTGGCCAAGCTTTTGTTGCAGGTGCTCGACGAGGGCTCGTTGACCGACTCTCACGGCAAGCACATTGACTTCAGAAACACCATCATTGTCATGACGTCCAACATTGGCCAGGAGATCTTGTTGGCGGACGCAGATGCCAACGACGAGGGTGCCATCAAGGAGTCCGTGAAGCACGACATCATCGAGAATTTGCGTCTCCATTACCCTCCAGAGTTTCTCAACAGGCTCGACGACGTGTTGGTGTTCAATAGATTGTCCAAGGCGTCCTTGAGAAACATTTTGGACATCCGCCTTGACGAGATTCAGACCAGGCTCGACGACAAGCGTATTAGCTTGTCACTTACTGACGAGGCCAAGGTCTTGTTGGCGGACAAAGGGTACGATCGCATCTATGGCGCACGTCCCCTCAACAGAACGTTGCAGAAGCAGGTGTTGAATCCACTTGCAATGCTCATGATCAGGGGCCAGGTCAGAGAGGGCGAGCACGTGGACGTGTCGGTTCGGGAGGGCGAGATATTTGTTCAGCCCAATCATCCTGAGGAATAGGCTTGGGATCTTACTCTAAAATTACTGTATATATAGCTGTTTGAACTGGACTTTTAGCTCGGCAACCCTAGAAACTCTTCCCACTTGGTTAACAATGCTGTGTATATATTCTTTAAACTGATTTTCTTCTAGCTCAACTTACGTAGACTGCAAGTGGCCTATAGTACTCTTCCCACCACGGCTGCGTCCGCTACACGCTTCTCGCTGTCACTCACCTTTTTCAAAGACTTTCCACCTTGAATTTGGCCAAGCAATGCGCTAATGCCCAGGGGTGCGCCTATTTGAGGACCTGCTCCGCTTGTTTGGGGAAGTGCTGGAGGTGGAGGCCCTGGTGGTGGAGGTGGTCCTGGTGGTGGCGGTCCCGGTGGTGGAGGTGGTCCTGGTGGTGGTGGCGGTGGCGGGGGAATGTTCGATGGTGGAGTTGAAGATACCGGGGCTGCCTCGTCGGGAAGAGGTGGGGCTTCGACTGGGATTGGCGGTGCCTGCCCCGGAATAGGAGGTGCCTGGGTTGGAATTGGTGGCGGTACGTCGTTTTGAACAACTTGTGTTTCAGAAGACTCCGCCCCAGGTGGTGGGGTCGCAAACTCGTCATCGGAGTCCGAGTCCGCTGTCGCTGCGGGTTGTGGCAAGACATCTGGAACCTTGGCTTGTTGTTGAACTTCCGGTTCAGGAATGGGCGCGGCTGGTGGTGCCGCAAAGCTTCCTGTAGGGTTCGTCGAGACTGCTTGAGGCATGCCTCCAAAAAGCAAGCTTGCCAACTGTGCAGCACCCGCTCTGTTTGGTTCATCCTCGTCTGAGCTCTTCTGGTCATCATCACTCCAGTCATCGTTGTCCAACCCCCTTTGTGATGCTCTCTGTGCCTCCAACTTTTTATGGTCAAGCGGCTGAGCTGCCTGTGCGGGCTTGAAAAATGGATTCGTGTTCGCAGTTGTAGAGGCTCCGCTTGTGCCAGTGTTGGTTCCAAATCTCGAGAAAGGATTGCTTTCGTGTGGTTGCCTGATGCCGTTTGAAGCTGGACCTGGCTTTTGCAGAGGGGCAGCTTCCTTTGTCATGTCTACAGGCTTCACATGGGTGTCTTCCTTCACCTCGGGAACCTTTGAAGCTTGAATTGTCTCTTTGGAAGTTCCAGTCTGATTGGCGGAAATGTTGTTGGAGCTGTACAGCGGCACGTTCTGCTTACCCTTCAAGTCATCGTCACTCCAGTCATCGCTCTGGTTTTCCATGGCTTCCATCTCTTTCTTCAATTGGGCTAGTCTTGCTTCCTTGTCCTGCTTTTTCTTCAAATCCCTCTCCTTCTTTCGCAATTCCATCTCCCGCTTTTGTTTCAAGAGGGCAGCATACTCCTCATCAGAATCATCATCGCTGCTTTCATCTGCTTTGGGCACAGAAGCTTTCGTATCAACGAAGTCGGGTTGCGGCGCTTCCTTTGATCCCGCAAGTTCCGGGCGACTAACTTCCTTCGGTTTCTCCTTGGGTTGCTCCACGGCAGCTTCCTCGACTTTCTTGGGTGACTCAGCCTGAGGTGGCTCGGTATGAGAGGCAGCACTAGCGTTTCTGTTTCGCGAGATGCCTAACTTCGCCAATCTTTCGCTCATTCTCTTTTCAGCCTGCTGCTTGATATATGCCGCTCTTTCTTCGGGTGTGTTGAACGTTGGTTTAGTGTTCGAAGCAGCCTGAGGTTCGGCACGCTGGGCAGGGGCCGTGTTTTTCGCAGTGTAAGCTGCGTTAGGTTGCGAGGTTGCCTGAGGCTTGGAATATGATCTCAACTCCTCGATGAAAGTTCTCACGGATGCCGAAACGCCCTCCCCTTGATCCCATTTGTTGGAGCCCAATTGAGTTTTACTAGACACCTCCAAGTGTGAAGTAGCTCCCTCTTCCAATTCTTTGATGCTACTCTCAATATCTTTGATCATCGCGGATTGGGCCTCACGTTCCTTGTCCGCTTTCTCAGACATCTCCTTCCAACGAAGATCAGCGTCTGTGTTTGAGCCTTCGGAGTACAGCTTCCCTGTCAAGGCAGCCATTCTTTGTCTCAAGAGTTGCTTGGATTTGAACTTCCGTCTGTCACTCTCGGTAATTTCCCCGTTGGGGCCAGTAGCTTCAATTGCAGATTCACTGTTTTCTGGATTCCAATCTGGAAACTGCTTTTTCAAATTGGCCTTTGCCAAATCAGATTTTGCCCTGGAGATGTCGGAATTCATCTGGAAAATCTTTGACATCAACGTTGGAACTTTGTCTTTAGTAAGGTGATTCAAAGTCTTGTAAAGCTCAGCTCTGTCGGCTTCACTACCACCAGCGGCAGAGGCATTGAGCAGATGTTGCACCTCCCTGATTTTTGTCTTGAGGCTCTCAATCTCTCTCGCATTGGATTCCTCGATTCTCCTGGCGGCAATCAGATTGTGCTGATCCTCAGAGTCAGCGGCATCAAGCAAAATTTTCTTCTCGCGAATCAATTTTTTGTAATCCTCAATCGACAAGTCCTTCGAAGATGAAGACTTCACGCTGCTCGGAGTCTTCTCGGTCGGATTCCTGCTTCTGTGGCGTGAGTTCGAGGTGTAAGAGACATTATCGTCGTTATTCTTGAACCTGGTGGCACTGGAGTCAGACTTGGCGGAGGATCCAGAGTTTCTCTTTGCAAACCCTCCTTTCAACGAGGTCTTCAACGAGTCCATCGAGTCCTGAAGTAACTTCGACGAGGGCGGTACCAATTCAGGGGGAAGTCTCAAGGGAATCTCAAGACCGTTCAATCTGCGGTAGACGAGGTGCATCGCGACCGCAAACTCGTCCTTGTTCAATTTTCCCCTGTTGTTTGTATCGCACAAGTTCCAGATCGACTCGAGATCGGGCCTGCCCAAGCCAGACTTGCCGAAAATGGAAATTGCCACGTCGCCCTCAATATAGCCCTTTCTGGATCTGTCCCACGCGGCGAACACGCCATCGTAAATCAGCTTTTCCTGCTTTGTAATGGCCCAGGTAACGTTGCTCTTCAAGGATCCGCCCATCACGTCTTGAAGATTGTTTGAGGGAAGCTGTGCCGAGGGCAAAAAGTGCAGCTGCATGGCGTTCAATCCAGGAAGTCCCCCTGTAGGAGTGTGTACAAACCCCCACTCGCCTGGTCTGCCGGTAGTTTGTGCCTGCAAGGGTAAGCCAGTTGCTTGCGGCTGGAGTGTCTGAGGCTGAAATCCAGTCAACTGGGGCTGTAAACCTGTCTGCTGTTGAAATCCACCGGTGGGCTGGTTTTGGAATCCACCGGTGGGCTGGTTTTGGAATCCACCAGTTGGCTGGTTTTGGAACAGTGTGGACTGCGCCTGGAATCCACCAGTGGCCTGGGCCTGAAAGCTTGTGGGCGGGATGGTTCCGGTTCTCTGCGCAGTCAATTGAGGCTGGAAGCCAGTGAGTTGTGGATTCAAAGGCCCCGTACGCTGCGACTGCAACGGCTGCGATGCGGGCACAAAGCTGGAGGTCTGCTGCGCCTGCAAGGGAATCAAAGTGCCGCCTCCTGTTCTCTGCGAAGATAAGGGAAGAAGGCCGCCAGTCGCCTGTGCAGTGAACGACGTGGGTGGTTGCTGGGAAGCCTGTGCTGGCTGTGCTGTCTGCAGGAGCCAGTCATTACTCGCCTGAGTCTGCAGAGGCTGGGCGAACGAAGAGAACGGAGTGTTAGCAAGGATTTTATTGGGGTCTTCCGGGACCGAAAACGAGATGGCATCGACGAAACTCTGCACCTCGTTCAGCCACTTCTCGGGCAAAACCCCCGGCAAAGGCTCTCCCTTCAATGCAGAATTGCAGAGGTGCAACGCCAAGGCAAACTCGGGGAACAAGAGCGCGCCCAGCTTGTTGGTGTCTGCCAACGCCCATACCTCGGCCAAAGTCACCGGGCTGAGGCCCGAGCGCAACAAGATGTCCCGTGCCGCATCCCCCGACACGGAGTTCTCGCCGGCACCGACCGCGGTGCGGAACAAGGACTCGAACTTCACCTGATCCGGAGCAGAGATGAACGAGAGCCGGATGCTCGGAATGTGCACCTCTGTGTTCTGTTTTATGCCCGGGAGCGCCGCGGAAAACCCGGTCGCCTGCGCCTGCAACGCGTACCCGCTCTGCTGTGGCGCCTGGAACCCGGTGGCCTGCGCCTGGAACAGCGTGGGCGGCTGCTGCTGCGGCTGTTGCTGGGGTTGCTGGTACTGCTGCTGGTACCCCGTCTGCTGGCCCTGAAACAACCCCGGTTGCGCCGGTTGGCTGTAAATTTGGTTTTGTGTTTGTGGCTGGTAAAACCCCGTGGCCTGCGGCTGCTGCGGGTAGCCTTGTTGTGGGTTATGTCCTGGATATCCCTGGTTCAGGTACCCGTTCGGATACCCGTTTTGGTAGCCGCCCAGAAAGCCGGCCTGGTTGCCCTGGTACGGATTGTACATGGGAAAGGGGCAATTGACTAGTGGGGATTTGGTCTGGACACGACTCGTGTGATTGGACGAGTGTGGTGGGTGTTTGTGCTGGGGCGTAAATGGACTGGGAAAGAGGTTCATGGGCGAGGTCGGTGAGGTGGTGGTTGCACGCCGCGCCGTGCGGCTGTATGCAGGTGCCAGGTAACTGTGGAGACTTCAAGACTGGAGAGCAGTGTTGATAGAGATACAGTATTACTAATTATTACACTTTTTTTGGTATTAGTAATATAAGAAAAATATTACAACATTACAGATAATACAATATCAAAAATAATTACAATATTACAAAAAATTACAATATCACAAATATATGAAGTTCCTGCAGAGTATGGTACGGCTTTGCCTGTTTTTTTCCATATTTGTGAGAAAATGTCCCGTATCTCGCCTCATTGCTTGTTTTGCTTACTGCCTTTGGCAGCCTCGCTCTTTCATCGCCAGGGGAAAGCCTGGCGGGTTACCTGATACTCGCGAGATGAGTCTGACCGAAAATTTCAGTGAAGAAAGTGAAAACGCAATTGATTATCAAAATGTTGTGGATACTGCCAAAGCGTCGGCGGAGCACGAGGTCTGGCTAAACAAAAGCCAGAATAGAGAACTTGGTCACGTGCAAGTGCTCTGGGCCCATACCATCAAAAAGCTCAATACTGTTTTTCGCCTCAATGCACCTATACAGCTCTCATCTACTCACGCAATTTTCGATCATAAACCATTCTCGATATTATTTTAAACATCAATTGTATGCTACTCATAACTTGTTTTCGGTAGATCCCTTCATTCTCCCTTGAATCGAAGAAGCTTCCGAGATCGTTATCTAATTATGGAACTTTCTTGAGCCTAGAAACACTATATTCCAGCTCGCTCTCCTAAGTTTTGCGAACGGCTGGTAACAAGAAACTCCACCGCGCTCGATCCTATTGAATTCTGCAAATCGCCGTTCTGAGCACACTTCGTCTCGCTCGTTGTCATTGATCGTTGCTCATTTTGCCTCTCAGGGCAGGATCTTTTCCTCCCATCATCCAGGTCTGGTATATTGACGATCTCAGCAGACTTCGCTTCGCCCATACAACACGTAGGTTGCTCTGAGGTGAAATTCAGACGTTCCAAATGATCCTGATCCAGATTATCGGCAGCTTGCGAATGTGATAACGAGTCAAAGTAGACACTTGCCTCGTCTGTAATACTGCTTCTTGCCTTCATAATAGCCACCATCGTCTGCGGTTGAAGTCTGTTTCGCTTGTCCGTAACTATGCCCTTCACTTTAGATAAGAGCAATTTGGAAGGAGAGGACATCGCCATCATGGACAAATAATCTTGAGCCATTCAGAAGACAGTAGAAAGCGAGCACTCGTTGCATTTGTAGTACTCATGAATCTGGTCCTTGACTTCGGCATTCTCGTGCTGCAAGTGCCTTCGAAGTTCGCTCTCACCGTCATGGTCTTCGTCATCACCGAGCTGACTCGCGTCATAAAAAAATTCAAACACGCACATTTTGTATCTTTAGCTCAAGTTTTCTTTCCTTCTCTTTCGCGGCCACCCCGGAAATGGAGTTTATCGGTCACTTCGCCTTTCCGTTCGGCTTCCCTCAGGCCTTTAAACTTTCATTAAAAACTATATGTTGTAATTATTTGTAATTATTTGTAATATTGCCTCTATATTACAAATACTTTTCAATAATATTACTATCTGTAATACTACCGTATTAGTAATAACTATTACTAATTATTACCAAATCTCAAGTAATTACGAGCGAAAATTTTGTAATTTGACATCACTGGTGGAGACTGATTAGTAATAAGTAATTACTACGAGATAGTTACTGATTATCTCACGACCTGTGGTAATCAGGATAATTATACTAATAATTAGGAAAATTATACTAGTAATTAACCCGCTATATCCAGAATGTATTGAAAGATGGGTTCTACTTAATTTCTGCTGGCCACAAAATGGCAAAATGTTATGATTTGCCTATCATGACTCGTGAATCGGGTTCGTTGTTTCTCAAAGAGCAAATTTCACACAAAACTGACGCGATCTGGTGGTGAGCGCCCCAAACACGGTGGTTGTGACTGAGGGGAGCTCCCATATTCAACTATGGTCTAGTCGTTTGGAAGCGCCAGCCTTACGTCGAAGAGTAGTATAGGAAGATCACAGTTCAACGTTCCATTTGTCACAGCTGAATTTTGTATCGACCTGGTCAATCAGTACAACAAACATTTTCAGCCACTTCGAGGGACAATATTCTCGTGCATTGTCTGTGGTGAGTCCTGGAGTCCTTGAGGCCCTAGAAGATTACGAGGACCCTTATCGGAATCGAGCATTGGTACATTTTTGCTGTCCCGGCAGAATTAAATCGAAAGCTATTCTCTGCCCGAAGTCGCTTAAACCAGTTTGTGCTTAGGGGGCCCTCTGCTTACTACCAAACGGCTGAAAATTGCTTGGGTCGATCCCAATCATTGCCAAAGATTGTTGTTGGATGTAGTAGTATCAGCCAATTTAACCCCTCTTTTGCTGATTTTCCTGCTGTGGGAAGGCCTCTTTTTTTCTCAAAAGTGACGTGCCCTCGGTATCTCTTCATGTTGAGAGATCTGCTTCTTGGATACTACATCAAGATGTGTAAATCCTTTCGAGATGTCTCGCAAGGAACAAAAGTCGAATTGCTCTCACTATCGACGAATGGACTGCCAGTAACCTTAGAGGCTGTCGCTGTTCGGTGTACTATTATGATGAGGGATTCGAGCTTTCAATAGATATCATTGGCTTCGAGACCACGACAACCACATCACATACCGCCGATGTGCTTTGTGGCCTTCTCAAGGCTATTCTTGAAGACTATCAAATTGAAGACCATATCGTGTCCAACAACAGAGACAGTGCCGGCCCAACAACGTTTTGGTCTATTTTGGGAGAGAAAATTTGTCAAAAGAGCTCGAAGCAGTTGCAGATGTGTGGTGTGCTGGGCATATATTCAAGTTAGCCACCTTCGCTCTTTGATTTGGATTTTTTTCAGATGAACAAATTCTGCGCAGCTTCATGACGAGATTGCCAAAGTGAGAAGAGAAAATTCTGACGCCTCATTAGAATAATTGAAAGTCTTGGGCTAGCTGTTCAACACCTGGCTCATGGAGTCAATTTATTTGAAAAACATATTTGCGTCTATCGTTGTCGCTCACAAGAAAACGGAGGGTGCAAATGGGGGTCCCGAAAGCGTATTGAAAAAAACAGTACCAGATGACATTGCACCTACAAAATGCTTCATCGATTTCAATAATATCGAAGGGAGACCACTGAGTTACTTGTTAAAGTTGACAGGAGTACTTTTCGGTGAAACAATCTCGTTCACCAAAGAAGATTGGGAATAGCTCACTTTGGTTTGCAAAGTACTCGATAGCTTCGACGAATCCGCCATTATGCTCCTTTCGAATAAAGATATAACTATAAGTTGTGCTGTTCCTTCTGTCTTTCATCTTCTAAAGCCCAAGTCCTGGGAGCGCAGTGATACAGCGCTCAATGATGCTTAGATCGCAAGAGATGAAACAAGCCAGGCTCAAATTACCCCATTACTTCTTTTTAATTGATGTGGACGATAGTATCCTTGAGGAAAATGAGCCGTTCAAGAATATGTGTCTCTCGTCCATTCCCCGAGTAAAGCTCAAGTTGTTTGAAATCCTGGGCTTCCCATACGATTCCCTCTACCATGAAGAGGCACACTCGGGGCGTCAAGACAATATGCAACAAATGAATCTGGAAAAGTGAGGGGTAGATTTATGCGTCGGAGGTGCGAGTTCGATGACTGGGCTGACGAGTCATCGATCTATCTTGCCTAAGATACATTTTGTGAGATGAATTCGACCGAAGGAGTTTCCGATACTCAAAAACTAGGTCTCCAATAGTCAATCTCAAAGCGAGGGACTTTGTGGCGTCTCCGGCCATGTCTGCCCCCGCTGAGGCATCAATCTCGAGAGTAACTGACACGATAAAGAAGAACCGCAAATGTTTATTCCCGACAACATTCAGATTTTGATGATTCTCAGACATCGAGGCCTTACTTCCGACGAAGCTGCAACATTATTAGACTAGGAGAGCAATTTTGTCATTGACGATTGACGCAAAGCTGCATGAGGTAGACCCGTGTGAAATCCCAAGTTATATCCCCTTGGACAATGAGAAACGTGGAACAGATGATGACCTTACTGAAGTATATACATTATGTGCTTTATTGAATTATCTTCATGCGGGGTAAGCGTTCAAAGTAGTGCCAACAAAGTTAGTGGTAATTAGGAATAATTGTATTTAATTACTACTTACTTCTAACTGAATATATCATGAAGAGTATATCATAACGTTGAATACTACTAAAAATATTAAGTACTATAATTATTCTCAACACTGCTTCGAGTCTCGGTATGTAACGAGCACCGGCTGTGGCCCGCAAACAATGGTTGCAAATGTCAAAGCGCGAGCCGCGGCCAAGCATTGCTAGGTCATCTGGTGAATAACATAATGGCTTAGTGAATAATTCTTTTTGATTTCGGACCTCAAAGCTCGTATTGAAACTCCCGCTCGGATTTACCCGCTCTGTGATGAATAATAGGGGTGGTGAAGTCGATTTCGGCATTAAGACGGAAAAGATAACGCCAAGCGGGAGTTAAAAACTATCTGGACATATCTTGGGTCAAGTAATGAACAAGATGACTTGGCAGAGGCAGAAGCAGAAGAGAAGCTACAGTCCAAAATTGCACATGAATTGGATCGACGTCAAAAGAGAAAGCGATCTAGCTAATAGGACCAGCAAAAATACAACAAGTTACAAAGAACTGGTTCAAAGTCTTCTGGTTCTAATAAAAGAAAGTCGCGATGAGCTTGGGTCCAGAGAAAGTGACTCGTTAGAAGCTTACTGGTTCCACAAGGTGTGAGATTCAATTAGCGGAGGAAGCTTATAAATAGGTTCTACTGTGACCACCAAACCAAAACGGTTGACTCGTAGCGCCAAGAGGGCACAAGAGCAATCCAGTCGGGTGAGCAAGCCTGGCTAGAAATTGCCGTCTAAACTGAAAGGTGATACTGGTGTCCGGCAACCCTCACCGTGTATGGTTACGATATACGAGGGCAGAAAGGAGAATAGTATATCGCAGACCATGCATGCCATCTGTACTGAAACAGATCAAAACATTCATGATGAACGAGTTTTCTTCAATGTGGGAATATACTGGGACAAGGTAAAGTCTTGGGTTCAGATGCTCCCAATGGTGATACAAATGAGACTTACGTTGACAAGGCCCGAGAAGAATTTAAGATCTGTATCACTTGCTGGAGAGCTATTTGTCTTCGAGAGATTGAAATTTCTGGACGTGATACCCAATAGATGATGCACGTCGGAGACTACAACGTCGGTGATGAGATCTGTGCAAGTCGTTGTATGGCTAAAAAGCGCCTTACGTTTGGCATAAGACGACATTCAAAGAACCATCCATGCAAGGATTTCATAGTGCAGTCAACAAACCATGCATGTTTCTTTTGATAGGTCGGTGAGCAACTCATTCACATTGCCCTATACGTCTGTGACCTCATTGTGGCCAGTTCTGATATGAGAGGAGCTAACAAGGTCACAGGTACGTTGAGTAGTGCTTCAAAATGAAAGACCTTGGTTGTGCAAGCAAATTTCTCTTCGTAAACATTGAGTATCACGCAACACACATTCAAGTCCAGTAGAGAGATTACATGCGTTCACTTCTACGGGACTATGGAATGGAGTGATGTATTGAGACATACATTCCAGCTATTACTAGCCCAATTTTGGAAGTTGCAGGTAATCAACTTGTTCTAGAAAAGTTCTGCAAGTCGACTGAGTTTCGTTTCATAATTCTGAATCTACTGTACGCGTCAAATACAGTCAGATTTTATATATCCTTCATTGTAATGAGGCTATCAAGGTATCTGATCACGCCTAAGCACAAGCACCTTGCAGAAGCTCGAAGAGCTGCCTTCTGTCTCAACCACACTATGGATTTGGCGATAAATTTCGAGTACGGGTCTACAGCTGACCTGGTAGCGTTGAATGATGCTGGGCGTAACACCAGTAATGAACCTGGTAGCATGTTTGCAACGGGATCGAGAATCACGTTTGCTGGAGCCCCTATAGAGTGGAGGTCGTGGCTCCAGACTATGGCACATTGTCAACAGAAAACGCAGAACTAGTAGCGTTATTTTATACGGTGGCGGAGGCGATATGGCTACAAATCTCCTACAAGAGTCGGGAGTATTTAAAAAATGTGACATGTTGTGCAACAATGAGGGAGCTATCAGGACCGTTCGAAACCCCACTCTTCTTGAACGTACCAATAATGGCACTGTACTTCTGAGCGAGCCATCATCAGCTTTCGCTTTTATGGGACGGTCGGCACATTTTTGTCCTGTCTTCCATAGTCAATGTCTGTTCAGGCAGAAAACTTGAATTTTTCATTTCAGAGTATCTGGCTCATTGCTTACAAGAGCTATCTGGGCCGGGCTCAGATGCTTCGCATAGGAATTATTGCGGAGGGCCATGCTTTGGCTCACTGCGCAGTGGTTACGAAGAAAAGTTCTAACAATGTTGCAAATATGAAAGTTTCAGGAAAAGTGGACAAGCAAGTTCGAGTTTGGGTTTGAGTCTAAACTTTTATTTTGCTTTTCGTTTTCCGTCCGTTCTCAGAGAACAAAGTGGAGTGTCAGGGCTTCAAGGTTTTTGTTTTTGCAGTGGCCTGAGTTTTGCGGTGATTTATGTGAAAGTCTCTGTCAATTACTTTTTAATTGAGCTCAGTGTACTTGGACTTTTTAATCTCTGAGATTGAGCTTCTGGTGAAATTTCCATTTTATTTCATCAATTTATGCAAAAGTGTTCTGATTATCAAACTGAAAACTTTGTGCTCCAGAGAAGCTTTATGAAACGCATCATCGCAATTGCCGTGAGACAAGGCTGGATTGACAAATATGGCAGATGAACATCCACAAGCTGGGGGAAATTATTTTTCAAAACGTCTACGAGTCTTCTCGATGTGAATTACAGTGCTCAATTAAATACTTCTGCTGATACGACCGGGAAGCTGTCGAACACCGCGTTGAAGGAGCACTAAATTTGAAGCGATATCTCATGCTCAGTTGACAAGCTCCAAGGTTTTACCTTCAGGAATCCCACCACTTTTTGTCATAATTGAACTTTCACAAATGAAATATGCTTTATGCATCGACTTGACTTCACTCAGTTGATGGGGCAAATTTTGGCGCTTAGGATTTTAAGAAATGCTACAGACTTCGGGTACATTAAGCAATAATCTCATAAAATGAGCGCCTTGCTTAAATCTGCATATTTGAAAAACACTTTGCAAAAATCGGGAAATGGCCAGTACGTCCGACAACGATACAAAATTACTGATTTCGGTGTTGATTCAAACTAGGAACATCTTCAAGCCATTCGGAAGGGTTGTGGTGTAAGTTATGGCTTATGGCGAGCCGTTTTTTCCATGATTCTCAGCGAGCGGCTTAACCTGAACAACCACGAGGTCGAGTGGTCCTTTTGTAACCAGATAAAGACTGTCGAGAGCTCTTAATTGACACTAGAAATCGAGCAGTTAAAATTATAAAAACTCTCAAACTTAATTCTTGATCTGTACTTTCATCAAGGGGAAGAGTAATCCCCAGCGCATCGACCTCGGGCTATCATATATTATCATACATTCCCTATTACTCATGCTGGGATCTGTCCACAACTTCATCCCAGAAAGCAATTTCCAACTTGACGACCTCATGGAACATCTCTATTAGCTCCTTTCTACGGCATTCACTCAAGCTCTCCTTCTCGAAAAGCAAGTCCAACACCCGGATGCCGTCCTCATGAGCACTTCGGTACCAGTCCGACCCGTAATCTTCCAACCACGCAGAGTAGACATCGCTCTGGTCCTGCGTTTCCAATTTGTTCAAGCCACCATTGAATTGTTTCCGCAAATTGAGGCCATACAAGCCCGCCTCAGCATACCCATGCAAGCAGGGAGCGACAGCGATTTTTATCGCAATAAAGTCTTGCTCTCTGCCGACCTTGGCGAGAAAGTTACAGTATGCTATGCATGCAGGCCCCGGCTGGAGCTCAGAATCCAAGTTGGGGCTGTCGTAGTCGATGTTGTATTGAGTCGCGAGTTTCTTCTTGTGCCGCTTTACCTCCTCCATGATGTTGGCAATGATTTTCGTCTGGGCCTCGATTTGACCACAGTCGGACGCCACAGAAATAGCTTGGCCATGAACCTTAGCGTAGTGAACAAGGTAGTAGAAGTCTTGCTTGAGGTAGTACAAGAAGTCGTCAAACGGTAGCTGATTGGTGGCCACTAGCTCTAGAAATGGGTGTTTCGTATACTGTTCCCAGCTGTCTCTGACCGAGGGGTGAGTTTTGAAGTATTCGTAGACCGATTTATGGTTCTTGCTTTCATCATCTTTGTCTTCTTTATAGCGGCCCTCGTTTTCAGACCACGCGGTTCCTTGCAATACACCCATGAAACTTCTCGGGATGTCCACAGTATGATTGAGTGGCCCGTTCCCATGACCCAACCTTTTCCCGATCGAAGACATCCCTTTGTGCACATAGTGGATCGATAAAGCCACTGCTTCAGCAAGAGTCTTTCCATTGGCGAGGTTCGCTGAAATGGCGCTGGCAAGAGTGCACCCTGTGCCATGACTGTTTTTTGTAGCAATGTAGGGAGACTTGAACACCGTCACTGTGTCTGTACGACTCTCATACAAGATGTCGTAGATGTCCACAGACAGTTGAGTCGAAGAGGCATCACCGAAAAGTCTCTTTCCGTCGGCGAAAAGCACGTGACCACCTTTGACAAGCAAGTTTTGACAGCGCAAGTGTTTCTGAAGCCGCACTACAAAGTCGACAAAACCGTCGAGGGCATCGAATGAACGCAAATCTATCGAGCACACACCCAAAGCTTTCCACAAAAAGACCGCCTCGTCGAAGTTGGGAGTGCACAAATACGTCGCAGGGATGATTTTCTTCAACACCGAGTGCACAGTGTCGTCCTTCACAAGACTTGTTCCCGAGGTCGCTATCATTACTGGATCCACGACCATCTTGATTTGTTTATCCTTGAAGTAGTCGAGATATTCCTCTACAACTCCCACGGCTCCATTAGTGAGCATTCCCGTTTTTATTACTTTCAACGGATGCGCATTTTGGTAACCATCAGCAAAATCGGCGAAATTTGCTTTTAGTATTTTGCGTAGATGGTCTGTGGGGGTCTCCGAGACTGCCTCCACACCCATTGTATTCTGAGCAGTGAGTGCTGTGATACAGGTTAAAGCGTAAGCTTCATGAGCCGTGATTGTTTTGATATCTGCTTCGATCCCCGCCCCTCCAGAACTGTCTGAGCCTGCAATAGTCAATACGGCATTTAGCAGTTTTTTCTCTTCCACCGGCTGGATCAACTCGAGGCTTTTTTGCACCACCATGTCGTGTATCTGTGAAATAATTGTTTACAAAATAGAGTTTACGACATCAAAGCATACTTTGAGTTTTGGCCGATGGAAACCTTGATGGCTTGCCGCGTGTAGTTAAAGTACGCAAGTATTGGATGTGTAAGCGCATTTTTTTAGCCATGCGGTAATGGGCACCAATGGCACTGAGTCGCAGCAAGCCCGCCTGTCTATTGTATAGGTATTGGATAAAAGTACTAGTACATGTGTTTTCTGTTGATTTCTCTATGGCTCATATACAAAGAAACTCTGGCTTTCTTTTCTGCTCGAGTTTTAAAAAGGCACCATTCTTTGCTGTCGTATTATCCTGCAGAGGTTGTCTGTAATGAGTCTAGAAGATTCTCTCTCTGGAGCACAAGACAGAGCAGAGACAAATATGGATTTTCAGCGAGGCATGAATCGATAGTATTCTCCAGGATCTAATAGGAATGAACGAGGCAGAGGAATTTTTACTGTGACTGTACACATTTCATAGAAAGATATGAGCAAAGAGAGCGTAATGGGACCTGTCTTCACAGTGAGGAGTGAGTGAGATCTGGCATTGAACTAGTCACTTTGAAAAAGCAGTGATGCCGACTCAAAAATCTACAGATTTTTGAAGAAAGGTCCTTGTGGAATAACAGAATGAAATGTGCCATTAACAGTATCTATTGATAACTCTTGCCTATGACTTCAGCTCACATTTTGGTATAATAATCAATGGGCTTCGTATCGGTTGATTGAGCTTACAACTTGGCGCAGAACCAGACTCGATTTTGGGAAATTTCAATATCTGACAAAACCAGGCACTTGAACTTCTCAACTATTTCAAATTAAAAATATGAAAAAGATCGTTTCCGGCCAAGGTGGTTGGAACGATTAGCATCGTAACGGCACTTCGCAGCCACGCCTTAGCACACAACGAATAATCCCCAGTCCACACACACACACACACACGGACTGGATTTCCAGCCGAAGCAGAAGTATCAATTATATCACGAAACGTGAATTGAATTCTTTACCTTGAGAGAAATTTTTGACGAATCCGACTGATTTTGTCGGGCCCTGGAGTGTCAGGGTACGTGACCTGCATCCAGACACCGGCCTCCTCTATAGCGTTAGCTCTGTCTGATTCAGTCGTTCCATTCATCGAGAAAAAAGATGATAACGAATTTGTGAGAAATGAATATGAGAATAAGATCATAGTCGCGACTTTTTGTTGCAAATCCTCACACTCATTTTTCTCAGAAAAAGAAAATTTAAGCTTCTTTCCTCAAACTCGAAATGTCAGTAATCTCTTCTTCAAATACTACCAAAAACAGTTCACGTGTGCCTCAGGGCTGTTCTTTTTCAGGCATACCAAAGTTGCGTTTTCCTTGTCTGACTCATGCATGGGATGATAATCACTATTACAGCTATTGCTTCAATCTTTCAAATTTCTTACTTGCGTAAGCACACATGTGTTCAACCTAAAGTTCAGAACATATTTCTTTCATACCTTAATCTGACTCCCTTTATTTGTAACTATTTTCTGTGTTGTTGATTGATCACACTCACACTTCCGCGGTCTCAGTCCGCAGCAGTGATTCGAGTGCTAGGAAGTAGTGACTTTCGTAGTATTATAGTGATTACTGTTTAGATTGATACTAAAAATTGGTTCTAACTTTATCGCGATCTGTTAGGTAGGATAATTATACTAGTGGTCATTCCAATATGTGCAGAATGATTGAGATTTTGGGATCTGCTCATTTATTGCTCGACCAATAATGGCGACATATTATGGTGTACCTTGCACGACTCGTGAACGGGTTTGCGGTATTTCAAGAGCTGTTTTTTCATATGCAGCTGCCCTTTGGTGATTCACGTCTCCTGAAACACGGTGTGCTCCACTTCTTGGGAAGACACGTCAGATCTTTGTATATGAGGCTGAAACACCTTTGGCAGTAGTGTCAACCAAAATTGCGTAGCTCCTCCCGACACACCGAGACTCCTTAAATACTTTGAGGGGCATCACCCGTCCTTCTATAACTTTATCAACTCTGTGTAGGCCCTACTTGGAAGGGGGTCTGCCCTGCCCCAAGGCCGTGTAATACTCCACCAACTCCAACTCGCTTTTAAGCGTTTCGTCCCTGTAGCCCACACGCATGTCGGGGACATTGGTTTTCTCAATGTCATTACCCTCGACGCCCGGCAACATGAATTTCTTGCCGAGCCAATGTTTCTTGATTTCCCACTCCCACCCGGACTGGCGCACCGAGTTCTTCGCAAGCTCACACATGTCAACGCCAGAAAGTTTGTAGATTTGCGCGGCGACAGAGTACTCCTCTATCAAGGGTTCCTTCGTGTACGAGAACTGCAACGGATCGTCTGTGGAAAGCGACACATTGAGCCCTTTCTTGAAGAAATTGTAAAACGGGTTCTTGTCGTAGGTCAAGAAAAGCGCATTGTTGGATAGCGGCGACATCGCCAACCCGATCTGGTCCAAGTAGTAGAGGTACTGGATGAAGGGAAGCTTGCGCAACATGATCCCGTGGGAAATCGAGTGCGATGTCAAAAACGCAGAGATCAAGTGCTCCGGGTCGCCGGCCTCCCCGCAGTGTGGCCTTAATACAAAAGTGTTGAAGCCAAGCGTCGCTCTGAGCTGATTCAAAGCGATCAAATCCGAATGTAGGTAGTAGAGATAGTAAGAGTAGGGCGGATTTGTGGGCGCGTCCCACTCGGAGGCCGGCGGCACTTTCCTGCTGGAGAAGGGCCGGTCCAGTTTCAGCTCGTCGTCCACCGAGTCAAAACCCACCACTCTCTGCAAAAACACATGCAACTTCGGGTCCAGTTGCGGGTTGAGCGTGACCCGGTAGAGCGGGTCGAACAAATTGTGGAGAATCTGCTGGAAGGTGCTGACGTTGCCGTTGCGCTTGTATAGATCGTAGAGTCTGGGCACTTGCACTAGCCATCTGACGTTGTGACTAAACAACTTGTTGTCGACGATCCACGCAGCCAACTTGCTCCATTCGTCCGCAGAGCGCCCGTATATGGAAATGCGCAACTCGTTCATCTGGTACTTGGAGCTCTCGAGGTCCTCGAACACCTGCTGCGTGATCTCGGCCAAGTACCTACCGTTGATAAAGTTGTCTGTTTTGAGGAAGATCTCCCGCAACCGCGACTCGCCGATCGGATTGTACTTGAGGTTGAACTTGTCAAAGCGATGGAAAGTGTCCGTGTGCGCGTGCATGTCCAACGTGTCTATGGACAAGTCATACGCAGAAAGTTTGAGTGATTCAAACACCTGGGCCAACGTCAACAACTTGCCGTCCCTGAAGATGACCTGCTCGTCTGGCGCCGTCTTCAACTTGTACTTGATATACCGCAAGAGGTGTTTCTGGTTCATGCACGCCAGGTGGTGGATGTGGGTGTCGACCTTGCGCACGTTGTAGAAGTCCCTGTGCGGGTTCTTCTTCAGCTGCGTGGTCTCCTCGAACTCGTTCAACAACGAGTACATGTTCCATTTCGTTTCGAGGTACTGCAAGCGCTTGAACGCAAACGACTTCGTGGGCCCGTCCAGCGAAATACGCACGATTTTGGCCAAGTCACTGTAGTAGTCGTGCAAGGTGGCGATTTCGGCCAACGGCTCGCCGGTTTCGGTGTGGTACACCTGGTACACGTCGTCCGAGTTGAGCTTGATCTCGTAGGCGCTGTTGTGGTTAGTTTGTGGGATGTTGCACTTGCTGAAGTCGAACTCGTCTTCCTCCAAATGCTCTCCTGGCAATTGGTTGAATTTGTTTTTCAGTTTGTACGTGGGCTGCGGCGGCGGCGGGTAGATCTCCCAGCCCGGGTTGTTTTTCGGGTTGACGTTGTCGTCGCGCTGCAACGACCGGTCCAAATAATTGTGCCTCAAGGTCAAACATTGCTTGACATTGTGGAACAACTCGATCAACTCCAGCGAAGGGTACATTTCCGGAAGCGCATTGGCCGAGCTCTTCTCGCTTTGCGTGTGATTGTTGTTGTGGGCCGCTTGCGCCGGGGTCGGGTGGTACCCGAACGGCTTTTGCGGCAAATCAATCACCAGCGGCCGTCGTTTGATCAGCAGCTGACTCGGACTTTTGGGGGTCTCGTGGTCCAGCTCCTGAAGAGCCTCGAACGCGCGGACTTTGAGGTCGTGGTCCTTTATGAACTTGTCTTCGTGCGTGGAGAAGTGCGCGGAGCTGAACGACTTCGAAAGGCCCTCGTCGTCGGAGTCGGAAAAGTGCAAAACATAGTCATCGTCATGATCACCGTTATGAGGGAAGTCGAGAGCGAGGCCCCGGGCCCCACGGCTGTCGATGTGTTTATCCGTGTGTTCGTCCTCGGAGAAGTCCGACAGCGACCTCATTTCAAACACCATTGAGAAGAAATATGATCTTTGATTGGTGTGGTTCCGGTGGGTAATTACCAAGGCTATTAAGAAGATTGTTAGGTGAGTCCACTGATTCTGGTGTAGGCGCGCGGTAATTAATAGGTAGAGCCAGAGCGATGCCAAGCGATGGCAGATCTCGCCGCGCTTGCTGCTGTGTTTATTAGTGAATAATCGGCCAGTATAGAATATAGGATTTGACTATGTATGTGAATATGAAGGAGTCAAAATGAAAAATTGAAATTGAATAAAATTGGCTGAAAGGGTTTTGCGATATTGCTTGAGAGTTTGAGGAAAGTGAACTCGTGCGTGGTCTCTTGGTTGTTAATTGCCATGAGCAATTAGGTATGGAGTGCTCACAGGTGGTTATTGCTATGTGAGTTACCCGACTCAGGGTCCAGCAAATTGTGGATAAAATTTACAGAGTATATGAATTAAGGCCATAGATTACAAATTAAATTCTAGCTAAGCAATTTGAGATTTGAATATATCATTTTGAGAGACTTCAATTCATATACATGCTGTGTCGGGCCTGCTACAGTTGCAACCATTTCGCAGAGGCCAGAAACCACTAGCTGACATATCGAGAAGCACACAAAAGAGCTCCCATTGAGAAACTAGAACTAGATGGAATAAATTTAAGTTGACTTGATCATGAGGCAGAGGTCATTCTCATACCTAACCTTTTTGACAGGTGCCAAGGCGACTCAGCTGGCAATTGATATTCGCTGAAAAGGCAATTCGCTAGTATTTTACTGGTTGGCTCGATTTATGTGCCGGTGATTGACATTTTGGTGGAAGATATGGACCATATCCCTGAACTAGAGCGGAGAAGCCTTCCTGTGAGTGGTTTTGGATTTGTCAGCTGCTGGAATGTTGTGAGTGGACTTCCTTATCTGTGTTTCGGGGGATCCTCAGTATGTTTTCTGGAGAACGACCCTTCGACGGTTGTGTATTTCGTGAAAATGATATGGCTCTATTTCTTAACTACGAATCGTAATTCCCAGGGGGGTTTTTGACACTCGAAGACAATGCAACACCGATGGTGGGCTGCTCCAAGGCAGCATCATCTGGATCTTAATTCTCTGCACTATATGAGTAGTCACAAGATAGAGAAACAAATTCTGCCAGAATTGATCAAAGTCTTGGTTTTCCTCAAACATACAGGTAAGCTTCCCGGCAGTGAAAAGATTGACAGGGATCGGATCCGAGGAGGTGGATTTCGAGTGGCGAGAAATACGACTGAATCGATACTTATCACACCGCAGCCATACGTTGCAGCCGGGTCGTAGCACCCAAAATTTGGTCCCGCTAAAAAGCCACAAAGAGTTAATAGTCACAGTATAAATATATCAAGAGGTTCTTGCTATTCTGCAGATGATCTCAGCACGCTGAAATAAAAAAATTTCATAAATTTTGAATGAATTCGTCAGGGCCTAAACTGCTGGGGTAGGCGACCTGCACACAACCTGACATATCCAATCGTAGTTTCCAGGCTGTTTGTGAGTAGTATTTTAGTAAACTTCGGAAAATTTTTCTAAAAATGCTCATTTATTCTAGTTTTAGCAGTTTTTATGCAAGTATTTTTAGGAATTTTTCGAGAAAGTACATCTCCACACTACAGTAAAACCTCGATAAGTGGACATTAAAACGCGTGCTTTTATCCACTTAGTGAGGATATCCAGATATCGAGGAGATGTGTAGTTTTCTTTACAAGTGAATTCCTGGAAGTGTATAAAACTAAGAAAATTAGGATCCTCAAAGCTATATATGCTATAGAAAAAATTTCAGATGGAGTCTAGCGTTCTGAGTGTGAATTCCTGATGGGAAATTCTCACCCAAAACTTATTTATTACAGCGGGCTACATTGAAAGAATCAATTGTATTAGTAAGCTCAAAAGGTGTCAGAATAACTTGATGAGAACCCGGCATGTTTATTTTTTATATAAAATTAGATTAGTGTTTATTAATTTAAAATGTTGGCTGTGATTAAATAAAAAAACATCTACGTTTAGATATCAATTCATAATATATAGCTAAGAATATTTGTCTTGGCCGTAACTAACAACACTGCCTATACGCAACCTCAGGACCTAGTAATTGGCTAATTGTGGCAGCAACCAACGCAGAAACACAGCCACATGACCCGTGTATACCAAAGGCAAGGCATCCAAAGAAAAAAAGATCTTTCAAAATTTTCATGGTATTATCATAGATGTCTATGTATCTATGAAGGTGAAATTAGACTACTTCGATGAATCTGCTCGCCTGCGGCCCTCGTGCGTATAATGATGTATCTAAGACTTGATCACCTAGTCAAAAACCCGCAAAAAGCGGTATCCGGCTCAATATTAAAAATCCCCGCTTCAGAAGCTTTTATAAAATCTCATTGAATGTTTTCTCCGCTTTTCAATACATCACCACTTTGGCCTCCTCACTAGTTTCCCCAAAGGCCTGGCACTCGGCGTGCGTTGCCTTTAGCGGGCACGCAGTGCCCTCTGGTTGAGTCTGACTATGAAAACAGAGTCTGCCTATACTAAACCAATCTCAGTGAATTTCAATTTCCGAAACTTCTGCTGAGATTTTGTAGTTTCTTGAAATATTCAATAATGATTACTAAGTGAAACTGCACATTTCTATCTCAGACATCAAACATTCCGTCCATGCTTATAGACGTAGTGCAGAACAAGGCCCTTACCGTCTAGGAATATTAGCTACTGCAAGAAAATAGACAGCCCTGAAGATCCTCAAAAAGACATACTTCTGAAAAAAATACTCATTCAACTACAAAAAAAGAACACATGAAAAAACCAATCGAATCTCGTTCCGTTTTCCATACTATGTACCTCCCTATTGTTCCATACTATGTATCTCCTCATTGCTCAGAGTTCTACTTAGACGTACTGAATGTATCTCCCTACAGCTTTAACTAGTCCGTCACTTTTCAGAGACTTCCTGAAACAACTTTGTTTCTCTAAGAGATTTAAATTCGAAGGCACATTACACCACCAACAGATTCAAAAAATTGAGGAACGTATACCGAAAAAATGAAAAAGGCCGTACCAGGGCAATACGCATTGTAGGCTGGTGCGCGTCGGCGGCCGCTAAGTGAAGGCGACAGCGACGCGCTCGGTGTCGGTTACCGTCGGGCGTGCCCCGCAATTGATAAAGAAAAAGCCGTGACAAGATATAAAGGTGGCGATCGCCGCCGAAAAGTGCCTGTTTCATTCCATATCCATCTCACGGCAATTGCTATTAAGCTTGCTTTTCAGACTTGCTTATCAGACTTGCTAACGAATCTTCGCTTCCTATTTGACTCACTCATTCTTACTTCTACCCTCACTATACACAATCATGTCAGGTATGTACCCAATGGTGATAATGAAGACCCCGAGTGGCCCACAGAAGCCAGCACAACACCATAAATCATCCAATAACAAAAAAAACTAACAAGCAGACGTCGAGTACAAATACCACCCCCAGAAAAAAGCCAGCATCATCACGGCGCCCTTTTCTGGCGGGCAGCCTAAAGGTGGAGTAGAGCTCGGACCAGAGTACATTTTAAACGCCGGCTTTGAGGCCCAGATCCAGGAATTGGGCTGGGACACGCAGGTGGAGCACCCGCTAGACGGCGCCGACTTTGAGCTGCGCAAAAGCGACGATCGTGACGCGTTTGGCGTGAAAAACACCGTCATCGTGAGCGAGTGCAACAAACGTATATACGACACGTGCCTCAGGGCGAGGACCGAGGGCAGATTGCCCCTTGTAGTTGGCGGCGACCATCTGATTGGTACCGCCACAGTAGCCGCCGCATTGAAGGCGGATCCCGAGACGTGCGTGCTCTGGATAGACGCACATGCAGATATCAACTCGCCGTTGACCTCCGAATCAGGAAACTTGCACGGGTGCCCCATGTCGTTCGTCATGGGCATCGACCGCGACTCTTACCCGCCCGAGTTTGGCTGGGTGCCCACCTCGTTGCGTCCGGGAAAAATCGCTTACATTGGGTTGAGAGACGTGGACGCTGGCGAAAAGCGTATTTTGAAAGAGCACAACATCCCGGCTTTCTCCATGTACCACATCGACAAGTACGGGATCGGCAAGGTGGTGGAGATGGCCTTGGACAGGGTGAACCCCAACCGGGACTGCCCGATCCATCTTTCCTACGATGTGGATGCCATTGACCCTTCGTTTGTGCCGGCCACAGGCACGCGTGTTGAGGGTGGGTTGTCCTTGCGCGAGGGGTTGTTTGTGGCCGAGGACGTGGCCCAGACCGGGCTTTTGGCCTCGATCGATATTGTGGAGACGAACCCGAAGTTGGGTGAGCACGAGGGCCATGTGTTGGACACTGTCAGTGCTGCGTGTGCTATTGGCCGTTGCGCGTTGGGCCAGACCTTGTTGTAAGGGTTTGCATTTGTATGGTGTGAGATCTTTATGGGGATATAGCTAGTGCCATATTGGTTATAGTAAAAGTTTTTGAAGTTTTTGATTGATACCCCTGAGGATACGGATGATACGGGTCTGAGGAGGAGGGACAGGGAAGCTGGCTCCGTCTCTATATCTTCTATCATACATCAGATATCGCTTTCTGAAATGTATGAGTTTAAAGAACCACGGCTTCCTTGGTATACTCAACGCTTACAAGATTAACACATATTGGACTAAAGTATTTTCAAGTCACAGATTATTCTTCCAAGCAAGGCACTATTTTGTCTAGTTTCGGGGTGAGTAGATGTGACTGAGAAACAACTAATGTCATAAAACACACTTGTAATGGATGAAAGAACTCAAAATTGAATTAATTAATGTCCAAACAAGGCTCGTATATTTGATGCAACTTTAGTCCAATTCGAAAGTAACTTTGTCGTTATCTGAAATACAGATAGGCTCTTCGTCCAGCTTATCACCAGCTTCGGAGTCTTCGTGATTCTCCACCTCCTCTCCATCTCCGTCATACAGAAAGAATGTATCACTCGCGTCCAGCTCTTCATCTGAGTTTCCCTCAATTGAGTCAAAGGGTCTTTTTGATCCCAGTCTAAAAGTATAGTTTTGCGAAATACTCTGATCAATCGTGGGTTGGCCTTCTTCTTCTATCTGATGATGAATTTCATTAAGGTCTGGATCCGGAATAACGCCCCTCGACTTTAGTATTGCCAACATTTTTATTGTCTCTGGTAGTGATCTTCTTCTTGCGTCCGTTAACATGCACTTCACCTCGGAGAAAAGTGACTCGGACGGCGAGGACATCGCTGGAGTACATAAAAAGTCTCTTGCCATCTCATAGATGACGGGAAACGTAGCTCTTCGAGATCTGTAGTAGTGTGCAACATTACAATTCTCATCTTGTATCATTTCGTCTAAATTTCTCCTTGGTTTGTTTTCCTCTGCGATCGACTTGCTCTTCAAGAAAATATTTGATTTTGGATACCGAACTGAGCCATCATTGGGTTTTCGTTTTTTCTTTTTGTGTAGTGGAAGCTTCTGCCTCTTTTCGTACTCCGTCTTGTACTTGTGAAAAGGTTCAAATACGCTTCTTGAACAACATCTGAAACAGAATATTGAAAGCCATGTGCCCTGAGAATGTCAAACTCCAAGCGAGGATCAAGCACTGTCGCGATATAAAGATTTTTTAGGGGTTGGATATTACAAGGCTAAATATTGTAATATTTGAGTAATTTGGGTGCAGCGGTCAAGGTGTAACCCTATTGCGCCTAAGACCCCGGTTCGAAACCCGGGCGACACTAAAAAACTGGATGTGCGGTACACATCTGGAAAATCAAGTGTGTTAAGGTTTTCTATAGAATATAGAGTTTTCGCCCACGGCTAAGGTAAGCGGCATCCTTCAATACATATCTGTTTCTTTAAATAAAATAAAAAAAAAATTGGCACACGCGTTCAGAACCTCCACAGCTAGTGAGGGTTGAGTCTCCTTAAACTGTGAAGTGTTATAACCCTCAAGTAAATTTAAGATATGTTCCACACAGGGTATTGTGAACCCAGCTGTCTTATAGTCACTACCTTGGAGCCTTTAGATTGTAAATAGGGCGCAAGCCCTAGAACAGTTAGAAGGTCCCTCAGGCTTCGAACAGCACGCTTCGCCATGTAGTGCTTGAATATTTTTTTTTTCTCAAAAAATATTTTCTACTAGCTTTTTCTAAAAAAAATATTTTTCCATGAATGAGGTACTGATCCTCGATCTCCTTCCAATGCCAAAGCTGAGCGGGGCCTTTTTGCTCCCACAGACTTCTTTATAGATATCGTTTGAATGCGTGTTATAGCCAATTTGGTTTTTCATTGAAACTCCTGAGTTTTGAGGGATCATGTGCTGCTCTGATCGCGGATATGATAGATTTCATGGCCATCCTTTAGTTTCGGTAGTTTTGCGTTTTGGTGGTGGGATAACAGTTTATCTAAGTTGAACTGTTACATGGAGCATTATGCGTTTGTTAGTGCAAGTTCTGATTTCAGTATCTAGATAGCAAATTTTTTGATTTTGCCAGTTTTGAAAATAGTTATGGTTCATATGAGAGTGAACTTGGTGGACATTCCCGGGACGCCTCCTGCCAGCGAATTCAGTGGAGAAAACTATCAATCTGTTGAGATTTAAAAGTGGGGGTCTGTCTATGGTCGTACCGTCTTCTGACCGGTACCTCGAAACTTATCCTTAGTAGGAATATCGAGGTATAGAATATTCTGTCTTTTCAAAGTTACCATTTGTGTGGTGTATGGGAAAGTGATAGAGGTAGTCCCATGAGAAGCCATGTAAATCGCACTACCGTTGCTAATTCTATAGCTTGGCGACGGATCAAATTGCAGCTCAGCAATATCAGGGATCATTCTGAATGGCCGTAAAGTCTGGCGACGGACGTAATGCGATAGAACTTCTTTCTTAGTTGACAAAATCAGGATCAATAGCTGTGGAACAACTCGATGATGATACTATGGGCCAATCATCTTTTTATCCGCCTATTTTAGATCATTGGTGATCCGCCCTAGTGAGATCACTTCATCAATGGGTCTCAACTCGCAAATCTAGAGACTATAAATATCGCGTTAGCCAAGTTTGGGTTTGATTCTTCGGGGGCATATTGGCTGCCTCAAGCCAACACTTTCTACTCAGGTCCCGTGCATTGACTAAAGGTCTTAAATAGTGTTCTCTGCTATTAAATTGCATCCATTTGTGCAATACTTGTTGTCTCCAGTGACATAACATATTGAGAACATTTGAAAGGGCTTGCCAGCCTTAAACAATATTTGAGGGTTCCTCAACAAAATACGAGTATTTCAAAATGCAAAACAACAGGAATGACTATTATACTTCCGGTTCCGAGCTCTCTCGTGTCTTAATATATGCTTGCTTGCAGATAGGACGCATCTAGAGGAAACAAAGATTCGTTATGGGGAGAGAATGAAGTTTCCCACGGGTCTCGAAACGTTGTATTTGATACTGTGTAAGGTCAAGTTCGTGCGTATATTCGAGCTTCCGCCTTTTTTGAAATTCCCGAAATTCAAAAGGCACAAAATTGTCTGGATGAGGTAATGAATGGGAAGAACCTAGAGAAAAGGAGCTGGAGCTAAACGAGAACCGTCCGAGAAGTTAACACGGCGGGCTGCCACCAAAAGTCTCGACATCAGTTGCTAGATAAAGTTGGTATTGACATGAACATGGAGGATGGCGGTGATGCCAATATCAGAGATCTAAACTTCGTATAAGTGTGCTTTTGTTGAACCATATATATTCGATTGCTCACCGTGAGAGCTGACATTGCTAGGCTCATACAATACCTGATGCGTGAGATTGTGATGATCAGCCTGATGAATAATCACTGCTTGTATCAAATTTTCGTCCACTGGGGTGATTGTGCTAGCTAACTCTAACAACAAGTGTGTGTAATCAATCGGGTGATTCCCACCTCCGCAAAAAGAGAGAAACAGAGAAGAAACAGTGCAACAAGGCCAGTATATCAGTTATCTCCTTCCACTCCAATCTTACGCAAATACCCCGCTTTGATAGTCGAATTGAGCTATTGAGATACCAGAACGGACGAAACTTGAATATGCGAAGCCATCAGGTTCTCATCCTATATTTCTGATGGAGTGGTCATTGAAGTTGGTAGGTGTTACAATGCTTTTTTGTTCTTGTGCGAGACAGTGGTGTCCTTTTAGTGTTCCGGGAGAGGGTGCCATCACTCTTTGTGTCATATCCGACAGCGAAATAATCAATCGATAACTATTTACAGAGAATGGTTGATTTAATTTCTCAATGCGAGTCCTAAGGTTTTACACATTTAAATAGAATGGCGCACATATCAAGTTCGTAGTCGATCGACAGTCACACCCCAGTGATCTACAAGGATCTTATTCTGTGTATGTCGACTGGGATGCTGAAAAAAATGTGTCTGGTTATCCAGAAAGGCTTTCAAAATGTGGGTAAAGACAAACTTTACGCCAGGCCAAACCAGGGGGCTTACGGAGTTATTGAACTTCTGACCCAGATGCAAAGATATCGAGCAGCAATTTTGGTCAACACGTTAACAGAGCTTGAGGATTAGTACACGAATCTTTGAAGACTAAAATTTTTTCACTATATGACCCGAATAATTTTCGAAAAAAAGAAGGTCAATACAGAAAGCTTTGGGAAACTTTGCTGAACTGAATTTCTCTTCGAATGAACAGTTATACCTAGAGCGAGGAAACTACTTCAGGGAGAGGGGTCGCCCTCAAAGATATTATAGTAAAAGCAACATCGCACAAGGAAGTGTTGCAACACATTAATTCCAAGATTCATCTGGGTTTGCTACTGTCCACTTTCGCCATCACAGTTAGTAAATCCCGACTTGTGGCAGTCGTTCCTTTCAAATTCAGCAGTAAGGACAAACAGAGTAAGCTCCCGGTGATTCAACCTAAACACCTTCTTGAAATTTGCCCAGAGGTGCGGGATACACTCGATGGAAAAAGTTCTGGACAGCTATGTACAAAGAAGAGGAGTGATCTCACGGCTCTTCACCAATTCAACACAGGGATGCATGTCCCAGTGCATGACTCCAAGGAGCGCACGGACCAACAGTGCCTCCTCCGTGGGCAAGCAGTTAATCAACAAGCTATTTAAAGTCATTTATACAACTCTCGTGAAATCTCGAAATCGTGGTGGAATAAGCCTTTCGTTTCCACTCGGAAACATTTGTACGGCACACTGGATATCCCACATGGGGAGAATATCGAAATTAATATTCCAAGGTCATGGTAGTCATGTCACTGAGGGATATCACGACTGCTGCCGTGAAACAACGTATCACACTCTGTTTGCCTCTGCGTTGGGATAGCAAGGATGCATCAATGCCCGGCTCCGATATAAAGACTTCAGGACTCGTCACAGACAATGCACGAGCATATTGTCCCTTAAAGTGTATGAAAACGTTTATTGTACTGATTGGTCAGGTCGATACGTGGTTCTAGCTTTGACAAATGGCTTATTGAAGAGTGGTTGTTCTATACTGGCCTTCACGCAAGCCTGGAGCTTCCAAAAAATAGACCATACTTGAATATAAAAGCTGCCCCTTCGTCACGACCACCGTGTTTCAAGGGGCGCTCACCCCCAGAGTGAGACAGTGTTGTGTAAGTTTCGCTCTTTGAGATGGAACGAACCCGATTCACGAGTCAATATAGGCAAAGTACAATATTTCGCCATTTTGGGGCCAGCAAAAATTGGGTAGATCCCCATCTTTCAGTAACTCTGCATATAGCGGATTAATTCTTAGTATAATCATACTTAGTTACTAGTATAATTATCCTTATTACTACTGGTCGCGATATAATCGTAACTAATTTGTAGCAATTGTTACTTACTAACTACTCTCAACACTGCCACGAGCGGGACCCACTTTTGCAGGGTCCGAGAAAAGAATGAAGTGCGTGTGAAAAATTGCGGATGTCCGGTTTCCTAAATACTTCGCTTGGTGAAAGCGGGGAAAAGCGGGGTTTCGTTTGTCATTCTTTAGGTATTGAGTATCTCTGCATTCCTGTTCTATCTACATATACAAGCGGGCGTTCGCAGTCGATGCGGCCATCAGTCTTCTCTACGAATTTCGAAAGCCAGGCCTTGTTTTTGAGACGAGGTCCATCACATAGTACCCTGCTCTTCAAGTTCCTTTGCCAATAGCATAATCTTGTTTTTCTTCCTTAATCCCCTCCCGGGAAATTATCTCCATATCTATGACTCAAAATTAAGTGGTCGCCTGAAAAGCAAGATATGTGGCTCCGGCGCGGGCGTCTCATAGTGGTACCATCCTAAAGACTGGGTAATCCCCAAGCCTCTCCATTTCCTCCAATAATATACGCAACGTCCCCGTTTCCGGGTTGAAGTAATCTTGTGGTATCGCTTTCAACATATTTTTGGGAAGCATGACATGCCGGTACTCGTTGTGGTCGTCAAGGTACCGGGGCGAGTAGTGGATCATATCCTGAAATTCAAATCAAATCGGCATAACCACAGAGAACTTGAATGAGATGTTTGCTCCAACAAAAACCATATTCACCAACCTACGCAACCTCAATTGGTTCGTGAAGGTTGTACGAAAGGTTTGCCTACGTAGGGCTCGGGACCACCAAGGAGGTGTCCACCTTCCCCCCTCCTGGCGAGACAAGTCTCTCGGGCTTTGAGACGTGCACTCAGTCGGGCCGATGACACATATTTAGCTCACTGAAATAACAATTTTTGGGCGAGAGTTTCTCATGAGGAAGTCCTACTCAAAACTCCAGACTCCATCGGAGGCTCCATCGGAGGTTATTTTACGTAGAATATATAGTTTTGCTGAGATGAGGCTCGTACAGAAGCCGAACCACAGCACCTCCAATGTGATTTTTCTTTAAAAAAAAACCCATCGCAGAAATCACTCATCCTTCGAGACTCGAGAAAGTGCATCGAGACAAATTTTCAAACCCGATACCTGCACCCATTGGATCATTTTCAGAAGATCGCCGGAACGCCCGGTTACCCAGTGTAGTCCACTCAGTTGGCCAAGAAATAAGCACGCGCAGCCAATTTCCCAGCGCCGGCCACGACATCCACGTGCGAAGGCCTCATAACCGTATGCGGGCGGGGCTAATAAACAACCAATACGATGCGTGACTTCAGACCCGGTGAACTACTGGGGCCGTATTCAATTAAACTGCTTTTTCCAGTGTATTTTTTTCATACTTTCACTGTTTTTGTGATCAAATTGTGACCAAATTTAATCGAACTTGTTTCACTTAGCTGAACAAAAACTTGACCGGGTGACAGTGGGCCCTGTCAAATCGTAAAGCACAGGCGTGGTCGCGGGAGGAATGCAGGGCCAAAAGTGCCAGCGGTGCCAAGCCCATCAGCCCAAAACCTGCCTACACAGGCAATTCAGACTGAGATTAATTAGCTCTATCTACCCCACCACTTTTTCGGCCACCCGAAAAGTTCCAGCTCAAATCCACTTAGTCAATTTCTTTACGCTTTTATTGATGTGAAAAGAGAAAAAAAATTCATTTTCTGGAGTTTCGCCGAAATGACACCCCCCAAAACAGGAAACTGGTGGGGCCGGTCTTCCTGTATTTTCTAGGGCGCCCTCAGATGCGCGCACCCAGATCGCCGAAAGGCGGGGCCAGGGCCGATGCCTTATATGGGCGGCTCCCCGAAAGAACAACATACTACAAATTGAGAGCAAGTGATCAAGATCAGGGGATAGTTTGCAAAGGTTGGAGAGAAAAGGAAGATAGTGCTCTTCTCCCAAAAATTAGCGAATCCTTTCTTTCGCTTCTATTGAGAAAAAGAAAACACAGCGCCGGGCCAGTCGGTCAGATAAGCTGTTGGCACGAAAAAGAAACCACGGTTGTTTTGACAGATCTGATTCCAACACACAGATAGAGCGGGTTTTTGTGGCCCTAGTAATACACTTTCAGAAAAGAAGACCTCAAGGATACCTCAAGGATGAAGTTCGGCAAGACGTTTGCGTCGCACCAGATCCCGGAATGGGCCACGCACTATATGAATTATAAGCACTTGAAAAAGATCATCAAGGCGATCGATGGCCACTTCAACTACCTGTCGGCGACGCCGCTCGAGCTCCCGGAGCTCATTTCGCTGACGCTTTCGCAGTATTTTTTCGAGTTGGACCGGGACATCGAGCGTGTTTCCGAGTTCTACGATGTCAAACTCGCCGACTACACAAGGCGGTCCCAGAGGATCGTGCAAGTGTTGGGGTTTGCCGGCGGCAAGGTCACGCTTCAGGCAGACACCACCGACGAACTTGACGAGATTGTGTCGATTTTGCTCGAGTTGCGCCTGGCGTACAGGAACTTGAAGTGGTTTGGCGAGTTGAACCAGAAAGGGTTTGTCAAGATCCTCAAGAAACTCGACAAGAAACTCGGCTCGCTCACCACCTTGACCAACGACCAGTTGCGCAACAACCACCTGGGCTCAGACGCTACCGGGTTGCCGGTGATCGACTTGCCCTGCAACAATAAGGACCTGTACCTCTCGACCCGAGTAAACGCCTTGCCTTTCGCCAACGGTATCGATTTAGCCGCCGGCTTGGACACCATCAATGAGATCTTGGTGCAGTTGGGCGAGCAGCAGGCCCAGCTAGCCATCTCGGGGCCGTCACTGGACCTCGAACTGACCGTGGAGGACCTCAATGTGTTGCGCATTGGCCACAATAGGAAGTACTCGTTTGACAAGGAGCTGCTCGAAGGCATCTACGAGGGAATCAAGCAAAACGACGGCGAGGCGTGTGTGAACCAATTGCGCCTGTTGGCCCCGCTGCAGGTCCTGCTCAAACTCTTGCTTTCGTTGTTGAACAAGGCCACGCTCGCAAGTTCTTTTGAGTGCATCGACCTGTTGTTCGCCTATCTTTTGAGATTCCACAATGACCACAAAGTAGCCTCGCCGGCGCTTGTGGACCCCGACGAGATCAGTGCCCGCAACTTCTTCCACCAACACGTTGTTTCTTTGGGCAAACGACAACTCTCAAAAGAACAGAACGCGGTAAACCCGGGCGAATCGTCCGACTTGAGCAGACTCTACGGAAACAAAAGTGGCCCCGACGGCATCCAGCTTGCACCTGTCAACGTGGGAGGGTTGGTGCATGTGTTGGGGAAATTGACAGACTTTCCCGAGCTCCAAGCGTTGATCATGGCCAAAGATACCTACCACCGTACGCCATTGCACTATGCGGCACAATACGGCACCAAGGACGTGAGTGAGGTGATCTTGGCGCACCTTCAGAAGTGGAACTTGGTGGACTTGACCAAACCCATCGATACCCACCGTATTTGGGGAGACCAGGAGGGGCTCACCCCGCTCCATTTGGCGATAATTGGGAAACACCCCATGACGTGTTTCAACTTGGTGTCTTTCGCAGGAACCTCGCTCAGCTGCCCGAATCTTCTCTTGCTTGCTACAAGGCTAGGCTGTGGCGCCATAGTAAAGGACTTGCTTGTCGAAAGAGTGGTGGATATAAACTACACCGACCTCGAGTACAACAACGAGACCGCGTTGTACATTGCCGCCAAGATGCACGACATTGAATTGGTGCGTTTTTTGTTGGAGCACGGAGCAGACCCCGAGGTGGGCGAGGCGGTGTTTGGCTGGACGCCGATCTTTGCTGCCGCGGCCGAGGGCCTTTTGGAGGTTGTCGAGGAATTGAAAAAATACGGCGCAGTGTTCAATTTGGCCGACGATTCCGGCTGGTTGCCCATGGAGCACGCTTCGTTACGTGGCCATTTGAACGTTGCCGATGCGTTGACCCCACCCGATGCCAACCTCCTTTTGTTCAACATCGACAACCCGGCGGAGAACGCTCCCAGATTGCCGAACGCACTGCTGTCGCGAAACGAGTCTGCGACCAACTCCCCGTTCATCAGGCCTATAGGGGAGGAGTCGCTCTTATCGACATCTTCGATCGACAAGCTCCCCGAGCTGAACAGATTGGCCGTGAACGAGGTGTACCGTCAGTTCAAACAGTTGGACAATGGGTCTAGCAACTCGATCGATGTGATTCCCTCGGGCGAAGAAGCCCTTACTTTGTCGTCCAAGCGCGATTCGTCCGGATCCAAGTCGCCGCCCATTCACCGCAGGAAAATGAAACCGATCAAGTCTTTTGGGCACAGGTTCCTCGGGAAAGATGAGCAGCTCATTTTGATCACGCTCGGCACCACCGACACCCGCGACAAGCAGAGCGCGGTGGACTTGAACAAGATCTCGGTCCCCCAGAGCTTTTTCACCGAGTTGGACACGGCGCTCTCGTTGGTGGTCACGTGCCACAACAAGCGTACCAACGCCGTGGTCGAGGACCTGGTGGTGGTCGATTTGCCCTTGGAGGACCTGCACGGCAGTGCAACGGACCCCTTGATGTTCAAGCTTACAAACAACACCCAGGTTGCCGACGTGTACATCACTTTTGACATTGTGCCCACGTACCAGTACCCACAAAACCCAAAGATCAATGCTAGGCCGCGAGTCTTGGGTAGGGGTGTGGCGCTCCTTGAAAGTGTCTACTCTAAAGTGGGCCAGAACTTGCGCTCCTTACATAACGGTGTCACCGTTCCCATAGTCGAGCACAACACCTTGGATATCCTCGGGAAGGTGCAGTTTGAGTTCATGTGCGTCAAGCCCTTCATCCACCAGAACATGTCGATCAACCGCCTGGATACCTACTGGAAACAGCTAGTGAGCACGCGCGTCATTGGCCACCGGGGGTTGGGGAAGAACTTCAACAACAAGAACTCGTTGCAGTTGGGCGAAAACACCGTGGAGTCGTTTATTGCTGCAGCATCTTTGGGCGCCAGTTACGTGGAGTTCGATGTGCAGCTCACCAAAGACTTTGTGCCGGTGATCTACCACGACTTCTTGGTCGCCGAAAGTGGTGGCGATATCCCCATGCACATGTTGACCGCGGAGCAGTTCTTGGGGTTCAGCGAGCAGGAGAACGGCAAGAGCAAGTTCTCTTTCGACAAGGTCAAGCAAAACGGGAACATCTCAAAGAACTTTGCCTTGGACGATGAGCTCTTGGGCAAGTACAACCGGCCGCGTTCCATGTCGTCGTACCCTTCTGCCCCAAACATGACCCTAAGTGTGGAAGAAGAGGAGTTGGATATTGAGTACAGAGACCAGATGGCCAGGAGGATGAAGCTCACCAAGACGTGGAAAGAGAAGGGGTTCAAGGGCAATGCTCGAGGGTCGTCAATTGCCTCGAACTTTGTCACTTTGAAGGAGTTGTTCAAAAGACTCCCCAAGAACGTCGGGTTCAACATGGAGCTCAAGTACCCCATGCTCGACGAGGCTGAGCAGGAGAGCATGGGCGACTTTGCGTTTGACATGAACTTCTACGTGGACACGATCTTGAAGGTGGTGTATGACGAGAACACTTCGGGACGCGACATCTTGTTCTCCTCATTCCACCCGGACATCTGTGTGTTGTTGTCGATGAAGCAACCCACGATGCCAATCTTGTACTTGACCGAAGCCGGCACCAACGTCATGGCCGATATTAGAGCGTCGTCCTTACAGAACGCCATTCGCTTCGCCAAGAAATGGAACTTGCTTGGTATCGTCAGTGCCGCAGAAACGTTGGTCAAGACACCGCGTTTGGCCCAAGTCGTGAAGAGCTCGGGGTTGGTGTGCGTAACCTATGGAGTACAAAACAATGACCCGGAGGCATGTAAGATCCAGATGAAAGCAGGTGTTGATGCGGTCATTGCGGACTCGGTATTGGCCGTGAGAAAGGGGTTGAGACAGGAGGAGGCGAAGGATTGAGCCTCCTGCATTATAGAATTGATAGAGTTGATGTGTTGACGAATTAGTAAATGATAGACTGCTTTAAGATTTAACGCAACTAGGTGATACTGGGGAAACATTTGGTCTGCTACTTACCAGCCTTGTCAATCGACACCATTATGATAATTCGGGTAGAAGTATTTGAAGGCTATAATACCCAAGCTTCACAATGCACCCTTTTCTTATTGGATTAAAGGAGCATAACGGAGTCATATGATCGTAGTCAGAACCTATTCAAGAATGGAAGCGACCAGACATATACACTAAGTGAAATAGCATAACACGGGTGCGTTTTTATGAAAGCTCAGAATCCGTGAAAAAGGGCGAAATCGAGAGATCTATTCCACTCCGAAATTTCCACTTCATCCAAAAAAGTTAGTGTAGTTCATGACAATCTCAATCAAATACCGTCAGTGAGAGAATGAACGTCAGCCCCATCCACACGACCTCTTACACTCACAACATGCCACTTCCCGAGTTGAAGTCCAAATAAAGTGGAATGGAGTCTTTGTGGTACTCTGGGTGGATCAGATGGATGAGCTGAATATTTCCATAAAGATTGTGTTCCATGCAGTTGTGTGTCATTCAATCCCTTCAAGCCTTCTGATGATCAAATGAAATAACATAATGTCATCAGACAGATGCTTTTTTGTTTCCCGCTTTGAGGCTCTTTTTCGTCTCTGCAAAAACGAATTTGGCAAAGACAGCTTACTCTGACCTTCTCTCCAGCTGGTTGCATAGATGCCGTTCGAGTAAACGTCGAGTCTAGCCATAGGTATGGATCACCATCTCGAATTGATTCTTTTGGGAATAAGTCCGAAGATGCGAACAGTGAGGAGAAGCCAAAAAGGAGCTTTTTGCGAGATTTCTTGGAAGCCCGTCGTTATTCTGAGAAGGGTAGCTTGCGTGATTCTGCATCTTAAGTAGACGCAGATTACGAATCATTTGTGTTGTATCGTGTCGATGTTGTCTAACTCTTACACCATTGAGGAGAAGACTAACATGGTCGATACTCACTTCAATTCTGCGATGAGAAAATTCCAACTTGGAAGTTCTTGAAGTTAAACTTAGTAGAGAGCATTAGACGAGTGACTGTGAAAATTGAAGGCAAAAGCCGAGCTCGAGGTATGGACTAGGAAAGAAGTCAACAGCCTCCGGTGAAATCCAGTTGAAAGTTAGATTCTTGGCTCTTTTGTTGCTCAGCATGATACTCCAAGGTCAAATCCGCAATTCAAGTGTCATCTTCGCTTGCCAAGGACAAGCCTGAAAGAGGTGCAGAGTCACATCTATAATAAATGTTCTCGTGCCCAATTGTGTGAACTTTGTTACATATGCGATCTCCAATAAAGTTAGAGTCAATGGTGGCCCGCTGGATTATACGTATGATTCGTTTCAAAATCCAAATAAACCTCTGTATTCTTATGGCTTTCATTGCGGGTGATGATTCAATAATGGGGTGGATGTTTCGTGACCCTGTCACAAGTTTCGAAACTGTTGATCGGAAACACTAATTGCGTGTCGATCCAGTCAGATAAACTCGTCTATTTTCTGATCTATGTTCGCACGAACTCGGACAGAGTTATTTCATCAATTTATACTTGATCACCAATGTACTGTGACATTGACCATTGATGAGAGATCCACATATTGAGGCATCGAGAGCCTGATGCAATAGCTTGAAATTGCTCATGTTTGCAAAGCTTTTGGCGAGAGTAGCTAGTCAGAAGATCGCCTCAAGGCCCATCTTCGCAAATAAAGAAAAAGGCCGGACTATGAAGTTCAATGCTTTCGAAATCAGGGCAATGAAGTGCGTTAACTCTGAATGCGATGCACCTCATCAATGAAAGAAAAAGAAATGCTCAGTCACAGATAGTCGCTAATTCGATCTTGATCAATGCTAGCAAAATCTGCATCTTCAGAAGTTGCCTGAGCCCACATTAAGATTGTGACGTTGGAGTAACAGAAGTCGCCAGAATCACCCATGATCAAGCCTTGGGCGAGTCCCAGAGCTAGGAACTGTATGAAGACATGTCAAAATTATCACTAAAGAGAGCTTGTGCTTTGGCAATCTCCTTCATGTTTGGTCCGAGAACTAGCATGTCATCGATATACAATGCGATCTGACTAGTCCCGCTTTCGTAAACCCAATGAACAAGCATAGTTCGGCCGAACTCTGTGAAAATCCAAAAGACGTAATACCCTCAAAGACCGTCTTATGTCATACCTGAGGTGCTTGCTTGAGTCCATGTACAGACTTCTTCGATCTGAGGACATGATCTTCTTACCTTAAACCGCAAAACCAGGTGGTTGATTCATATGAATCTCTTCCTCCAAATGTCCATTTGAGAACGCTGTTGTGACATCCATCTGCCGCAACTTCAGACCGCCTACCTTTGCAATCACCAATACCATCCGCAAGCTTGTATATCGGATAACTGGCGAAAAGGTAGTACTAAAGTCGATTCCCTCTTTCTGTAAATTTCCAAGTGCAACCACTCTTGCTTTGAACAAAGCTGAGTCCTTAATAAAAAAGACCCACTTACTACCGAGAGATACTCTACCCGGTGGTAAAATCACGAGTTCCCGTGTACCATTCATCTCATGGGCTCCCATTTCTTCCTCGCATTCTGCATACCACTTCATTCTCTCAGGAGTCTTCTCAACTTTGCCAAAGGACGTCGGGACAGTACTTAAATCCGCAACGGCAATATAAAAAAAAGTCTTCTCCCAATCAGAATCAGTATCTCCGATGCTCTTCTATACCCAGTCACATGTTCTCTACTCTCGTCACCTAAGGCACCAGACTCAACAGAATCATCGAACTTCAGGAAGGGATGTATGCCCCCGTTGAGGCGATGGCCTTGAGTTTTTCTGTTCGAACTTGTATCATGTCTTCAGGGCACAACGAATATGCTTCTGCGTCACGGGTTTGGTACTCCCGCTGACGCTTATAGCGAGTTTGCGAGAGAGTGTACGAGGAGACTGGAGGATATAGAAGACGATCAGTCACAGGGAACACTAAATCTGATTCTT
Organism: Metschnikowia corniflorae; assembly: GCA_030581935.1. Classification (NCBI taxonomy): domain Eukaryota; kingdom Fungi; phylum Ascomycota; class Pichiomycetes; order Serinales; family Metschnikowiaceae; genus Metschnikowia; species Metschnikowia corniflorae. Next base: position 38,558 of record JAKTWD010000578.1, read on the forward strand.
CATTGGCCTCCAATCCCAATTTTCGTTCAATATTAGCAATGCGGTCTTCAATAGCACTGTCTGCGGTGAACACATGCAGATCGACAGGACGATCGTCCTTGCCTGACGTAATGCGAACTGCTCAACTGCTTGAGGTAACGAACGACTTTTATTAGAGACTGCCCCAACCGAAGGGCAACGATCAGGAACAGGAGTCTCAGGAACAGGAGTCTCAGAAACAGGAGTTTCTGAAATGATAAGTTCAGGCGCAGCATGCGCTGAATCTGAAGTGTTATAACAGATACTTCGGAAACGGAGAAATCAGGAACTCTCACAGTTGGAACAAGCTCCCTATTCGGTTCACAAATATCCATGGATGCAGCCACAGATAAATCCGGGAACCATTTCTGGTTCAAATCAGCACGTCTTGTTCAGAGAGCCAATAGTGTAGCGGCTGTACGAGTCGCGTTCATAAAGGTGGAGACATCGAAACCGTCTGCCATTCCATTCCTCCAAAAAACCTCACATCTCCTGAATCGCCAATCTAGAGAAGCGTGAGAGTCTACTGAGGTACTGGCAGGTAGCACAAGCGGGTAGAGTAAGGAGGAGGAGCTGAGGCGGGAAAGTCTATCCAAACGTATTGCAGGTTTGTTCTATAAAAAAATTTTGGTCACTTCTAGCGCCTTCCTGAAATATAGTCTAAAGAACTAATTGAACTAATTAAAAAACATTACAAACTCAAACCCTGCAAACTCAAACCCTAAAAAGCCTGAAGTAAATTAAGAGATATTCGCACATAGACTGGTCTGGAGTCTCCGCAGTTTCTTCCGCAGCCTCCATATAAGCCATATTATCGAAAACACATATACTGGACGACCCGACGATGGCAGCGGAAAATGAGTTTCAAAAACCAAAAGCGGTGAATTCTGCGGGCAGCGCGAGCTCATCAGAACATCTAAAACTAGCAGGATCGTCAGGATACCCTGGCGTAGCAAGGGAGATGGTGAAGATGCATTTACAGGGCCGCAACCCGCAAAGGCATCAGACCAGTGCTTCGATCCACGCCAAAATAGGGAATAACGGCGTAAACGGCGCGTTGGAGGCCGCAGATAACCCAAATAACGTTCCTCATCTATATAGGCCAAATCTGGAGACATCCGGGCACAACACTTCGCTTTCTGGCCGCCCTATTGGCAGTATTCATGCCCAGTCTGAGGGCACAATCAAAGTGGATAAAAAGGATAGAAAAAGCTCTTTAGATAGAGGGCTTGCAGGTCCCTCAAGACCACAAGTTCCAGCGGCTTCTGTTGCAGCCACAAGGCCAGGGGCGGCGCCGGCTTTCCCCACTTTTTCTCAATACTTGCCAAGGTCTACCCGTGCAGGCAATTCTCTGGTCACTGTGCCCGCCACGTCTCACGTGGGGCCCTGTAAAAACCCGTCTTGTCACCATTGCGGTACGGTGATCATTCCCTCGCCGAAAGCAACCTATCCTCTCCGCGAACAGCCGTCAATATCCGTAAATGACTGGAGTATATACACCACCAAGGGCCCGATCTGCCTGTCGGACGAACTAGACCATCTCAGCGACACAAGGTTTGATTTTCCTTTGCCGGAAATGATATTCGGTAGTAACCGGGTACTTTTGGTCAACGAGAAGACCGGTGCGTCCATAGAATTCAACACCCTAGATGCGCTTGATTCGTTGGCTCCAACTGCGGATTTCAAGGTCGCTTACTATAAGGAATGGCTCAGTACACGGCCCAAGGCCAAGGCTTCTGACGACGAGCTATCGGAAGTCTCTGAAAGTCATGAAGATAGCGCTCTGTCATCAGAGCAGGGTCGATCAGGAGGGCCTAAATCCTCATCTTTGAAGGGTGCGCATGGAATTCTTGAGAATTCGGAGAAATCGCCGGATTTGCAGTCGGTGAAGCCGTACGACTGGACGTACTCCACCAACTACAAGGGCACGTTGAAAAAGTGTCGATTCATCCGAACATCCCAAGAAATCCCCCTAGAAAAGCTCGTGCGGCAAGACCCGATTCTTTTTTACGACGAGTGTGTGTTGTTTGAGGACGAGTTGGGCGATAACGGGATCTCGATGTTCTCGACGAAAATCAGGGTCATGCACTCGTGCCTTCTTCTTCTTTGCCGTTTCTCTATGAGGGTGGACGATGTTGCCTTTAGAATTCGCGATACCCGAGTGTACATTGATTTGGAAACAAACTTGGTGTTGCGGGAGTACAAAGTGCAACAGGCCCTGTACGCGGAGCTTCTTGGAAAGGTAACCGGACGGAGTTCCGACCCGAAAAAGCTTCTTCGAGACTCGAACTGGGTGTCTCAAAACACGCCTGTGTTGCTGCGAGATGTGGAGATAATGCAGTCGGGGGAGATGTGAGACGGTGGAGGGGAATGAGGTGAATAGAGGAGATGAGAACGTGAAAGAGATATGGAGCTCATCAATGCGTTTTAATGAGGGAAAGGAATAGACTTCCATGGTCTGGTGAACGCAATCATTGACTAGAGGTCAAGATGGATGATATTTGTCCACTAGATGAAGACAGTACTTATCATTTTTCAAGGAATTCACTTACCGATGCTTCTTTGAGGTTGCATCGAGAAACAGTTCGAGTCCAAACCACGACATGAGATCTGATCAGTTTTCTTCACATTACGAGAAAGGATCGGTACCCGACAGTCGTGGGAAGCCATTAGGGGCTGGACATATGTCCTGCCAAGTCTTGATCTTTTTGTGAATTGGAAATTTTTGATTGATTTTGAGCTGCAATCTCTGAAAGTTCGATATCAGCCCTCCAGATTTAAACGCGGTCTTAATGGGAAATGGGCATGGTCTGATTGTGACTGGTGAAGTTACTTCAGCGAGAATTGAGTTAATCTTCATCACCTAAAAGACTATATTCTCGATGATATGAAGCATCGTGATAACGGACACACGAACACCAAAACAGAATGAAAATGAGTCGAATCCTACACTGAATATTTTCAATGGCACCTCCTGCAATACCAAAAAGGTGCGACCGCGATTTCGACTCAACTTTGTGATGGACCGGCAATTACTAGATAGTTCCTTGCGAAAGTGTTTTCACTTTGAAAACCTTTGATCTCTGAACTGATATGAAAGGAGCCTGCAAAAAATTGAGAACCAAATGGTGGACATGGTGAGCTCAGCGAGTATGATCATCATGATAATCATAATAGGCACAATGAACATAAGAATTGTATTACTATAAAGCACAACAAGCATTATAGAGATGAAACTGCGTATCGTGCTTAGGATGTGCAAGAAAAGCATAAAGTCGTGGAAGCATTAAGAGTCAAAGATGCTTGAGAAGTGAGGAGGGCTCAATCACCAGGTTAAGCAGGAGCGTGATCAATATACTAGTTTTGAGAGGCAAAAGAAGCTCAATCAGCACCAGCATGATAAGCGAGTACTATCACCTACAACGCCTCGAGCAATATCCGTTCACTACCATAATAGTCATACAGCTAAGCAGCTCGCAAGAATAAAAATATAATCAGAAAAACCAGCAAATCAGCTGTCTCGAAATAAGAGTTTTCCTGCTACATTACTCACAAGATAGCATTATGGCCACCGCAGCTTTGGCAGCAAAAGCCAATTCCGGTCTCGCATGACATTGGCCACAAACGGCGCCGGTATGAGCCGAATCACCGCCCAAAACAACCTTCAACAATTTGAGGGCAATGGTATTAACCAAGAGCTTTCTCTTACTCAAGTCATCATTGCTCCGCTTCGTCCAATTGATACCCCGAATCCTCAAGCAACGCGTCCACAATAACACCAGCAGCATCGCCAATATCATTAAATGCGTCCAAAAGCCTTCAGCAATGCCCTTCATTACCACCACAACCTTGTCACGAGCCTTTTCTTCTGGGTCGTCTTGCTCAAGGTACTATTGTCACCCGCAGTAATGAGCATTCTCAGGTCGAGCCTGAAAGTCCACAATTTTCACAGTTGAGTTGACATAGTTGGTTTGTTCTGGGCTTCCAGCAGCGTTGAAGGCCAAGGTCGTCAAAAAGAGGGAAATTATTCGAGAGAATTCTTATTTCAGATCGGGTGGCGCTATCAGTGAGTGTCGTTGAGGAAGGTCTTACTGATGATAGACAAGAGAGCATACGGAGGACACACCTAGGGATACATATGATTGGGGATTTTCCGTATTTTTATCAGTACTTATGATGTCTGATTCTCCTGAATTGAAGGCTATTGAAAGTGATCCTCGGTCTTTGTGTGTGAGGGGAAGTGTAGCAGAATGCTTCGATTACGCTTGTATTGTTCGGCTGCAAATGAAAGCACATGCTCTATGTGACTGGTGAAGTATTTGTAAGCTGACGGGGTGCGGCTGTTCATTATTAGGTGAGACTCTTCACGAAAAAAAAAGGAAAGAATTGATAGGCACTCAATCTATTCTCATCGTGTGAGTTGTTCCGAGGTACTTCCGTATTCGTACCAGCTAGTGTCAGAGCGGAAAGCGGGCCAGTGCTACTATTCCGTTCATGCACTTGCCGGTTCGGAAAAATAGCACACTAGGCTTTGTGATTTTGCCTTCATGCGGTCTAGTTGCTGATTCACATGAAATTCAAAACTTATCGACCTCTTGTGTGTGATATGGAGCAAATTCATTGGGCATCACGTGCTCAACAATGAGCTTCTAATGGAAGAAGTCCCGAGGGAGATCCGGCCAGAACATGTGTTTATAATGTTTCTTTTCTTTGAGGCAAAAAGCAGTAAAAGGGGGATTTACCTAAGAGACTCTAAATCATGATGTTTCACAGTCAAGCTGGCTGCTCATATGCTCTATTTCCTTCAGCGAATATACTTGAGGGAGTAGGTTTGCTAAGAGTAAATGCTGGTTGGCGTGTTCTGACTCAAAATGCAGCCCCGATTAGAAACTCAATTTTGTAAACTTCTGTAACATCTATACAAGTTTTTTCATTTAGTTTTTCTCCCATTGCGTCTCGGAATAAAAAACTATTGCCGTGGACCTCTACAGTGCTGCATGTCATGTGAGCAGTAATATCAGCAATACATGTATCAGTACTCTCCTTCGAGTGTAAAGTCCACTCTGAACTCAAGCCTGGCGTATTCCAGAAATATCACCCGAAGGATTCCTGCTGAAACCAAAATGAAATCTCTTGAAAGCCAAGTCGTTCAATCGTTCCTACATTACAAAGTGCGAAGACTTAATACTTCCATAGTACAGTAGCCATCTATGGACCCTCGACTCCGGTGCAACCACCAAGTTCTTTTCCACACAATTAAAATAAAATTCAAAGCCGTTTCCAAAATTTCAAAACAACAGCACCACAAATCTTCATTTCATCTCACCATTTCATCTCGCCAGTCTGGCCATCTGGACTTCAACCAATCTTTACATAACGTAGGCTTGTCCAATGCCCCAATTTCGCAGCCGCGACTTCACCACCATGCACAACTCAGGCAGAAAAAAGAACATTGAAGTTCATCAAGGTCAAGGTTGACAGAAATACTACCAGCCCCAAAACACAGAATGTTTGTCCGGGCACTCAGGCGGACTGCAGCCTCAGCGAAAAACATCAACGTCGCGTCGCTGCGCAGATTGCACGAAGTGCCTGCGTTGAAGGGCCATGAGTCGTATTCGAGAAATGGAATACAAGGTCTTTACTCGGCCGAAGGGTTTGCCACGGCGTGGTCCGAGTACCAGAAATTCCTCATAACTAACCTCACCTTGAACACCGTGGGAACGCGCCATGAGGGCCGCTCTGCGTTCCAGTTGTTGTTGCTGACAGCCAAAAGAACCACTGATCAGCACATTTTCCACTACTCGTCCCAGGCGCACAATAACCATTTTTTCTTCGAGCAGCTCACAGACAAAGAGCACGCTTCGTCTACGCGGCCCTCGCGTTTTTTGCTCGAAAGAATCAATGGCGTGTCCTCGTTGGAGTCGCTCAAAAAGGAGATCATTAAGTTGGCTGAAAGTGCCGAGGGCCAGGGCTGGGTCTTCTTGGTAGAGCATCCAGATAAGTCCTTCAGACTCATGCTTTGTCATAACGACGGCACGCCATACTACCATGGGAAGAACCAGAGTCTAGACTTGAACTCCAACATCGACCCCCACAGTTATGACGAGTTGATCAAAATCAAGCAGAGAGGCGAGGGCAAGGAGTTGGACTTCACGCTTCCTGTTTTGGCCATCAATTTCTGGGACGTGGCTTACCTCACGGATTACGGGATCACGGGCAAGAGCGAGTACTTGGAGAAAGTCTTTGACTGCATCAACTGGGAGGTGATCAACAGGAGAATGTTCCAGGTGTAAATGATAGAATTTATGTCTATCTTCATTCTCTTCCACAACAATTTTAGACGTGAATCGATGCGTTTTCAAGTCGCGAAGTGGCTGTTCGGAATGTTTATAGTCTTCATAGCTAAATTTCGCAACCAGCAAAGGCACAGGAAAAGACTTCACACACCCCCGAGAGTGATCTTCAAAAAATAAGCCCATACATCAGGTTAACCGGTCTCGAGTGCCACGAATATATTTCTAAAATTGATTTTTAGTGAAATCACATCAAAATCGTCGGGCCCTTGACTGCTGGGGTAAGTGACCTGCACATAAAAGTGCCAGGCCATTCCCCAAAGACTGAAAAGTCAGGCTTGTTCACAATTCGATGTGTCAGGAAAAAATATCTTTTTCACCGAACAGCCAAGTGTTGCTTGCCGTCGCATGGTTAATTACAAAACTTGACTGGCCCTGCAATAGAGTACCATTGAGATTGATGGAATAAAGCATTCGCATCTGACTGATGCCAACTATGGCCAACAGATCCAGCTCTCGAATGTCTGAAATTGTGTTCCAATAGTTTATTCTTTTTTTCTCATTTCGGTCATCTTTGGCTGAAATGATGGCCATTTCGAGAGCTCACTCACGTCGACAAGTCTGCTCTCAAAGCTTCCACCAAACTTTCATTACCTTCCCACCATCTTCACCTATAAAATCGAACCCATCCGAAGTCTTTCGAACCGTCAACCGGCGCTATATCCACCATCAACACCGCATCCGACACGGCTAAAGTAAATCCATACATCGATCTCTAATCTGACACAAGTGTTCGACGTACAGCCGCATTCGACTAACGGAAGTATCTTCATGGTCATATTGCATTTACAAAAACGCAGTGTGCTTCAGACTGACGAGTCTCGGTTATTCCCGGCATATGCTCACGGCTCGGTGTAGAATAAACAAGATGAGATGATACAAAGATGCAAGAAATGAAGAGGTAATGTTTCATCAGCTGCTTTCTTCATGCTGTCATCTGGCTCATTGCGGAGTATGTTCTTCATCTTCTCAATATGGGTATCGGAGGAAACAATAGCGCGAACCCGGTCTTTCTTGTATGAAAGTGCATTGACAACAGTGAGATCTATGGTAGGGGCTGGTCTTCTGACCTCGATATCATTCCTTTATCTGGACAAAAGAACAATCCGCTTGCCTTGACAATTTCGTTCCATCGGGTGCGCAATTCGTGCCTGTCTGGTAACCCTTTGCTTCGAAAACCTTTGGTCAAGGTGGTCCAAATCATCAGGCACAGGCGACGAGCTGGCGTTAGTCGCACGTTCAGCATCAGCCACCGTCCCTCAAGTAGAAGGGTGGAGGTCTGTGCTTTAGAAAGCCTTGACGCATTTGTCATCATCTTCTTCTTCCTAGGTCGACCTATGCTGCGAAAGTCGGGCGAGAGTTACTTCCGGCATTTGCTGTGCTATATCCTTGCATATAGTGAAAGGCTAGCTCGATATGATGAATCGATTGCTCGAGTGTTTTTGCCGTGTTTGGAGATCCTGTTGATTCGTAATATTCAATCCAGTGTTTTCTGATGGTTCTTTATCTCAGATCCCATAAGCCTCATTCTACCGAAGTCAAGAGTACAAAGTCAACCTGTGATAAACGGTGTTGAAGTCATATTAGGGTCGAAAAACCAGCTTTCAAAGAGCGCGATCACCGACAGGAGCGGAGAGGTTGGGACATGATCAACAAGACAATGTTCGTGGTGTAAACAGTGATTTGATCTCTTTCCTATAGTTCAAGTGCTTCGAGATTCAACTTCAAAAGCTCGTCTACCAGTTTTGGCGTTCTCAAGTCCGATACACTGTCGATCTTCTCTGCAAGTTCTTGACATCCCTCGATTATCTCCAACAATGTCTTGTCATTGAACCAATCGGAAGCCAGACAAAGAATCAAGTTGGGGAGAAGATCGCACAAAGTAGCAAGCCGCTGCAACCTTCTCGATAGGGTAAGCGAAGCCTGTCTCAACTTTTTGGAGGCAATGACCAGTGCCTCTGTATCACGTGCCTGTAGTTTGTTTTCGTAGGTGTTCTGTAGAGCCAGGTACTCGTTGTTCAACGCCGCGAGTTCGGCCAAGTTGGGCGTCAATTCATTGGTTATCAAGTCCTGTATTTCTCTTTCGATCTGAAACTCCTCTACCACTGCTTTTTTTTGGGAATCGTACTCCTTCAAAAGTCTTCGTATGTTTGCAGGATGCTCGTTATAGTGCGAATATAGCTTTTTGAGGTTGTTCAAGGTAGTGAACTCTGCGTCTGTGAGGGACAAGTTTTCCTGATAGATGGATCTGAGAACGGGTAGTGCCGTGGTCAAGAAGTCTCCGGTCAAATCAAGCGTCTTGAACAGGATCATGGATCGTAGATGCTGTTCTCGCTCAATGAAAGTCATGTCTTGTAAGTCCCCGGCCAGAAACGCTTCTACAAACGCCTCGGATATTGTTTGCGGGTCGCTTTGCCGCAATTCGGCTACTTTGTTCATATACACTAGTCGATTTACGGCGAGGCTTAGTTCCTTGTTCAAGTTGTAGTACTGAGATTCTAGATCTGGTTTCTGCACCAGTGGTGCTGTGCGGGGCCATAGTTTTGGGATGCCGTATTCATGCTGTAGAAATCCCAGCGAGAGCAAATCGTCACACGAGTCAGATAAGGACATGGAAAAAAACAATACCGCTTTTTTTGGAATTTTGTCTGACTTTCTGGGAAGTATGCCTGAGATCAACGATTAAATCGAAAGGTAAATAGAGCTTAGATCGGGCCGCGCTACCACGAGCCTCCAAGTCAAACCGCATTATATACTGGGAGAGATAGAGACTCAGTGGATGCAACACAAGTTCAATTTTTTCTTCAAGATTTTTCAAAAACTTTTGATAACGAGAAATCAGTCGGCGCCAGCCCTTCTTACCCCACATTCTTGCAAAATACACACTTTTGCTGGCCCTATATTATCCACATATCTCGCTGAGAATTGTGGCCCAATTTGCGCGAACTTCGATAACCACCTCATTATCTTTATAAATAACCCACACCTTCCCACCCCCGTATGTCGTTTTCTCTCGTAAAACAACGGTATTTGGAAGTCCACTCCTCCGGAGTGTTTGCCAGGCTTGGTCCTGCACAATTGCACAAGCTCCACCAGGAAGTGGGCCTGTTCATTAGAGACGAGTCCGACCGGCTCGACAGCACCGAACTATTCGACATATACGAGCTACAATTTTACCTCTCGCTACTCACCAATCACGATAGCGAGGCAAAGCTGTACTTGGACAGGTTCAATGACCAGTTTTCCGGGAAAAAGTCTCAGAAAATCATGATCTTGAGACTGATGTACCTCGAAGCTACCGGAAACGTGAAATCTGCCATGGAGGCGTTGGGAACAGACCCGGACGAGCTTCGTGCATCGCGTAGACTAGCTACTTTTGCTCGTACGAGACAAGATGGATCGTTCAACGCCACTGGATATATCGAGGCACTAAATCATTACTTGAATCTACAGCCATCGGACGTCGTAGCGTGGGCCGAATTGGGAGATACGTATCACTCAATCGGCCACTACGAGATGGCTGTTTTCTGTTATAAGGAAGTATTGATGCACGTGCCCGAGGCACACAATTTCTTTTACAAAGCGGGCCTCAGCTTATACTACCAGCATTTGTACTTGTTGGGGTTGAACCAAGATAAAAAAGATGCGTTGTTGGACATCATAGCAGTCCTAGAGCACTCGAGAGACTGCTTTCTTGGGTGTGTCGAAACCAACGAAACACACACGCAGTCGTGGCTCGGGGTGTATCTTTTGGCGAACAGCCCGCTTTGGGAGAAAGTAAACAAGAACAAGACCCTTTCTGTCACGAAGAAAGTCGAAAAGATAGTGGCAGACTTGGCAAAACTCGCTGACTTGAGCCAGCGGCATATCGAAAAGTATGAGAATCTTACGGGCGAGATGGCATTCGAGAAGTTCCTTGCGAAACACGGAAAAATCTAGATTGCCTATCCCAGTCCTACAGGAGGTTTCCCCCATCTTTCAGGCTTCAACGGTAACGTGTATTGAAAAAAGTCAGGCTATACAAAAGGCTTAGTGCTTGGTACCGCAGTTGCAGACCTCACCACATTTGCAGGACTCGCCACATGAGCACACTTCTGGGTCGTTGTAGTTGAACATTTTGAAATAATTGAGAAAAGTTTCGGTGTTTAAGAAGGAACAAAGTTGGGCGACCTCTCCGCTTTATAATGCCGATCGCGGCCATCTACATACCGGTGCATCTGCTGGTCACGAGGAGAAATCGAACGGCACTGCAGAGAAATGGCAGGGAGTGCACGGAGGAGGTAGGAGCAAGCTTTCGTTTGAGATAAGAAACGGGAGGAAAAAGAAATGATAGGGAGAACTTGGGCGAGTTTTACTCTCGTTAATGACCGATTCTGTGCAGATCGTCTAGATCGTGACATGAAATGTCTTGTGAGGGCGTGGTGAGACATGGTTGAAGCTTGAGAATGTCAGCGCGAAAGAAAGTGCGTCGTGCCAAGATTTTCCTATAACTTCGTTCTATTGTCTCTGATAAGAAAAAATCGCATCTTCAAAAGCTTTGTTGGTTGATTCGTATGGAGCCAAGCTGCTGAAACGTTTTGAAAGTGCACCAATCTTGTGATTATGGTGCCCTGCGATTATGGTGCCTTGCATAGCTGACCAGGGTTGCGACTTTTCGTACGTCTCCGTAGAAGTAGATATAAGATAGCACGAGCACGACCATCGTATGTGCGTGTACGATGAGACTTCAAGTCACTCAATCTTTGATTTCCGTATACGATTGAGTAGAGACTGGTTGCCTGTAAATGAAGCTCTCAATGTGTGTTCTTGCGGGATATTAACAGAGAATTGGGCATTGATGAATATGATCTTTAAAAATTTGAAGTATTTGTGAGAGCCCTCAAAGCTCTTATCCGATCGTCGCCCACCAGCAATAAAACAATTGTGTCCAAGTACATCCATACGAACACCGAGTGACAGGTATCGATGACATTATGAGTCTGATCGGACTCATAAGAGCTTACAACTTGAAGTCAAAATTTTCAACACGAACGTAAATACTCATTGCTGCTCCTGATCGCCCAGAAGAAGCCTATCCCGGAGATTGTTTTTGACTAACGAGAGGACAGCATATTCGGGTGTCGAGACCTACGAGGACCGGACGTAGAATGTGTGATCGTGTCGTCTCAGCGAGGGCTGAAATTCAGAGCCGAAAACTAGCCACTTGGTGATGACGTAACGATCTCGTGCTTTCCCGCAAAAAATTTACATACGCATGTGGGACATGCCAAATCTTTATGTCGTATAGACAGATTTAGATGATCTCTGATAAGACATTCAGGCATGCGTCGTACCTTCATTCAAAAGGTTTTGTTTCCTTCTCTGTACGTGTACATCAGAAAATCCATCTTACGTCGAAAAACTCGTCGTACATAACCTGTACGATGCAACCCTGGAGCGAACTAGTACCAGTGAGTCTTTGGCTGAATGGACCCTGGAATTTTTTTATTGTGAAACCGGATCTACCAAACCAAAGCGATATTCTCTGATACGATCACAAAATCGTTTACTCCGTCTAGCAGGTCATTTCTGGCAAGTCATACAAGAGACCGCTTTTCCTGTCTCTGTATTGCGGGGCAGAAACGATCCCTTAGATCCAAAAGTTTCGGGACACTGACAAATCGAGCAAAATCAAAAGCGCACAAACACCCAAGTAACTGCCGATTCCTCCCCACAATAATTCCAGTTCCATCACTGTTCTTCATGATGACTCAATAATATACGAGGCTGACTCACCCTCCTCACATGCGCGAAACAAGCCTCGTTCATCCATACGGAGAAATTCCAAAGCGAATCCCAAACTACAAACATGAAAATCCTTTCTTCGTGAAAATGCCAACTTTCAAACAGGTCGATGTTTTTCTGAAGGAAAAGTTCCGTGGAAACCCCGTGGCGGTATTTTTTGATGCCGACGGTCTATCCACCGAGGAAATGGCTCTCATGTCTGCGTGGACCAATCTCTCAGAAGCTACTTTCGTGCAAGCCCCTACAGACGGAATTTCTGACTACAAGGTGAGAATATTCAGTTTAGAACATGAGCTTCCGTTCGCTGGGCACCCCACAATCGGCACGTGCCATGCATTGTTGGAAAGTGGACTCATCAAACCCAAAAACGGCAAGATTTTGCAGCAATGCGGCGCAGGAGTAGTTGAGTTGATCGTCAGTGAAGACACAATTCTGTTCACATTGCCCTATGTGCATCGAAGAAAACTCTCTGAGGCTCAGACTGATAAGGTCTTGCAAACTCTCGGAGCTCCCGTGAGAAAAACACCTGCTGCAATCTACGATGTAGGCCCCCATTGGCTAGTTGTCAAATTGGACAGTGTCGAGACACTTTTGGGGTTGAAACCGGACGCAGCGGCCATGACCAGTATTACGAATGAATTGGGCGCGTCCGGAATCCAGGTTTTGTGTCCTCGTGAGAAAAAGAATCATTATGAGACACGGACTTTCGCTCCTGCTGTTGGAGTCACGGAGGACCCCGTGTGCGGGTCTGGATCCGGTGCTACTGGCGCGTATCTTCGAGACGAGGAGTCGTTTGAGGGTGTTTGTCATTTGACCCAGGGAACAGTTCTCAAAAGAAAAGGCGAGATAAGGGTGACTGTGGGTGAAAAGATTAGTGTAGGAGGTGGGGCCGTGACCACATTGAGTGGGGAGTATTAGAGCCGATTAAAGGTTTGGGGTACATGATTGGAATGGACATGTTAGTTGGGCCAATCTCATAAGTTTGTTTGTTCAAGGACCATAGGCTTGTGTTTGCCAATTGCTGCCAATGCCAATTCACTAGAGAAGATACATTTGTCGAGCCGGTATCATGACTCCATTCCATTAATGCTTTCACTCCATAACCTTCAAAGCCTTTCTTTTCATGTCTGTTCCCACTGTTGCCGTACGCCCACGCCCCGCAAGACTCTTCACCGCCAAAGAGCTCATTGTGCCAATTTCGTTAGAAATTGAAGATCATATAGGACTGGCGATTTGACTCGAGATGATACTCTCGATGTCTTCGAAGTAGCATATCATTAACGGTGTGTGCCTCTGATCACGCTTTGCCATCTGATCAGAATTGCAACCGTATTCTCACTTACCCTCTACCTTCTTTGTCGCATCTGACCAAAAGAGGAGGCAGTATATCTATTATTCATGCATTCAAGCAACATTTTCTATTCAAACGCCTATACAAGCCACTCTTCCCTTTAGCAGCCCTTCAACAGCCCTTCAACAGCCCTAAAACTCGCCCTTCTGGTGGATGTCGTCTCTGGCCAAGACCTCGTCCAAGATTCCAGCCGAGGCAGCAACCAACCCCAAGAACGGTCTCGAAGGGTCCAATACCTTCGAGCAATACTCTGGGTGGTACTGCGTGCCCGCAAAGAACTTGTGGTTTTCGAGCTCAACGATCTCCATCCGCGCCTCGGACTCGTCCTTACCAATGAACTTCAAGCCCTGCGCCTCGATCTGGTCTATGAGCTTGGGGTTCACTTCGTACCGGTGTCTGTGGCGCTCCAACACGCTGGCAGCCCCGCCGTAGCACAGACGCAACTTGGACCACTCGGTGCTGGCGCCAAACTTGGTCGTGTGGATACCAAGACGCATGGTTCCGCCCAAGTTGATCTGGTCCACATCGGGCATGTACACTACCGACGCCGTGGCCTCGTCCCCCTCTGGGTCGAACTCCATGGATGTGGAGCCCTGCAAGCCCAACTTGGAGCGCACAAAGTCGATGACGGCCACCTGCATCCCCAAGCACACGCCCAAGTACGGAACATCGTTTTCCCTAGCGTAATGGGCAGCAGCTACCATACCCTCGATTCCGCGCGAGCCAAAGCCTCCAGGCACCAAGATCCCGTCAGCCTGGCACACCAAATGCCACGCCTTGTGGTACTTAGCCAAGTCTGCCTCCTTGGTTTCGTCCTCCAAATCAGAAGACTCGACCCACTCGATCTTCAAGCGGCGGTAGCAGCGCATGGCCGAGTGCTCCAACGCCTTGATCACCGAGAGGTACAGGTCTTTGAGGTTGGTGTACTTGCCCACGAGGGCAATGGTCACGGTTTCGATCGACTTGTCGTGGGCGGAGGTGATGGTACGCCACGAGGCCATCAACTGCTCGCCCCTGGATCTCGACTCGGCGGCTAACGCCGAGGGGTCCAAGCTCAACTTCTTGGCCAAAAACTTCATCATCTTCTGTTCCTGCAACAAGAGCGGCACGTGGTAGGTCAGGTTGACGTCTCTAATAGCAATGACCTGCTCGGGCCCCACGTGACAAAACATCCCGATTTTTTGCACGGTGGCGACCTCCAACTCCTCGGAACAGCGGCACGCGATCATGTCCGGGGTCAACCCCAACGAGCGCAAGTCCTTGATCGCGGCCTGGGTCGGTTTGGTTTTTTGTTCGCCGTGGATCACCAACACCAACGAGACGTGGATCAACGCAAAGTTGTCGGGGCCCACGCGGAACTGGAATTGTCTCAAAGCCTCCACGAAAGGAGCACTCTCGATGTCTCCCACGGTTCCGCCCAATTCGATGATACACACGTCCGGTTCTAAACCTGATTCGTCGACCGGGATGCGCGCCACCCGCTCGATCCATTCCTGGATGGCTCCGGTGATGTGCGGCACCACTTGCACGGTTTTACCCAAGTAGTCACCCTTGCGCTCGCGTTCGATCACATGCGAGTAGATTTTCCCGGTGGTGATGTTGTGGTCCTTGGTCAAGGTGATGTTCAAGTACCGTTCGTAGTTACCCAAGTCCAAGTCGACCTCTCCTCCGTCGTTCAACACAAAACACTCGCCATGCTCCAAAGGAGACATTGTTCCGGCATCGATGTTCATGTAGGGGTCGATTTTGATCGACGTGACCCGGTAACCTAAGGTTTTGAAGAGCAATCCGGTGGACGATGCCAATACACCCTTGCCAATGCCCGAAATGACACCTCCAGAAACGACGACGTACTTCATGATAGATTAAGAAGATTCGGTTTTTCAAATGTTGAGTGTTTGCAAAGTTGTAAGTAGCTTATGGTGAAACACCCGCTAATCAGAGACTGTATAGGACAGTGTCTGGGCAGAAACCAGGAAGAAGCCAGGTTGCTAGAA
>JAKTWD010000579.1:0-53837 GCA_030581935.1 Metschnikowia corniflorae
AGGTGATTTGCGGCACTATGTCGTACATGGCCAACTCGATCGCAAAGCGGGCTAGTCCGAGCAAAGGCTGGACCAACTCGATATACTCAAACGAAGATTCCTCGCCCTCTTGGTTCTGCTGAGACTCCAAATCCTGTTTTTTTTGGGCAAAAAGCTCCCAAGCTTTGCTCAATGCCTCCTCTGCATCGGCCTGTCTCTGTTGCGATATACGGATCAGCGCCAATAACGAGTGTGCCTCTGGATTACTGTTGTCTAGGGCCAACAGGTGGGAAATCAATTTATCGCACTCCGCCTCGGCCTCCGGCTCCATGCACAAGTCGGTCATCCAGATCTCGATTTCAGCAAAGATGGCCTGATTGAGCTTTTTTATTAGGTAGAATGCCAACATCTCCGATGTGGTGTACACCCGGGACAACTCCTGCAAGATCGCATCGTTCCCATCGGTATTATCATGCACGCTCTGCAATTGTTGTTGCAATCTATGAATGGCAATATTCAACAAGGAGCACCCATCGTTACCTCCAATGATTTGGCCCAAATAAAGAAACTTCTCGACACCGAGTTCCGCTTCGGGGTCCAATTGCGTTGCTTTGCTCAAAATTGTGTACGCTGTCTCAACATCATTGGCCTCAAGCAAAGCCTCTCCAAAAACCTGCAAAAGCTGGACATTTTCCGGGTGCTGCGATATCTGGGGAGTAAGCAACTCCAATGCTTTTTGCTCTTGCGAACTTTGGAGGAATGCACGTGCTTTGTGAATTATAGAGTTCATAAAAAGATGCTTGTTCGACGAAGAGAAGGTCTGGTCGAGTTGCAAAATCCGATGCGCCGCCAATTTTCGCGATGAGAGCATGCATGCGTATCTCACTAGCGAATGCTCATGATGATCTAGAGTATGATTTGACACCGAATCTACAATTTGACGGGGATAAAAAAGAAGGATTATTCATTCATTGTCATCATCGCTGTACACTATTATTACAAGTGATACCCAGTGTGAGTACATACCTTCTCAGGCATCCAACTGGCACTTCGAGGCGCACCTTCCATCGGCTTCGTATTTTGTCGTAAAGTTACGGCTGATTTCGTTTCTTTTTGAAAAACTTTCTGGTACAAACCTCGACCGTCTTTGTTAAGTCGAATCTCAAGGTACCATTATGCTTACTTCGACACCGCGGTACATTCTTGCGCCGGAGCTAGTGCACAAGTTGAGGAATGAGTATGGCATTCTACATCTTCTATACCACAGGAATCACAATCAGCACCGTGTAACAACGTGGTGGGGAGACCTCGACAAACTTCATAGAGCCACGAGAAAAATTCTACGAAAGGTTATTGAATTCGAGGAGGCTAAAAAGTACGCGGTGAAGAAAAGGTTACATGGCGAGGCATTGGCTATTGCACACTACATGATCAAAAAGCAGATCTTCAAGGCTTGCTATTACTCGTTCAATAGTATAGTAGCGCTTGGCCAATTCATCACCTTGGGAATGACTTTGTTGGCGAGCCTTAGTGCTTTTTACTCGATAGTCATGAGTATGGATGGTATTACCGAGACTCTACGTTCCGTGCGTGAACCCCAAGGCACTGATACGGAAAAATTCTCCCAACTAGACTCTAACAACATAGCGGACGATGATTTGGGAGAAGAGATTGTGTTTGTTGAAAAAACACCGGCCGTTTCGTCCTCTACCACATCGCCAGCGCCAGAGACCAAACACACAGTCACCAACCGTGAGCATGTAAGCATCGAAAGTATTTTTGATGGTGCGCCGGCGAAGAGAAAGGAGAAGAGGCAAAAGTCAAAAAAGAAAAAGAAAAAGAATGCCATCGACGACATTTTCGGATGACCTTACGACTCGAGCGAGAACACGAGTCACTCAAAAGCATATCATCATTTCATATGTTCATTCAAATCGTAATTTTTCCCTAACCCATAAATATCTACCATTCTTGATTCAATCTCAAGAATCAAGAAAACCCTGAAAACCCATGGCGATACGACGCCGTGTGATCGGACGGCACAAACTCTGAAGTGATATAGTTGCTGTAAGCAAAGCCGTTCGCAGTATTGTGGAAAGGTTGCACCACTGGAGCAGGATAAACCATCTGGTCCGTATCGAGGCAGAACTCATCGTCATAATCCCCCGCCTGGATGCTTGGCGTCGAACCTGCATTCTGCTCTAAAATTGGCGAATGCTCATAGGTGCTTCGTATAGGCATCCCGCGACTGAATTGGTCGTTTAACATTTGATGAATAGGCCTATTTTGGCCCATTGGGGAGCACGATGACTGTGAAGGAGAGTCCTCGTATTGCGAGGGGTTGCTCATCAGAGGTGTGATGGCCATATTAGGGGTCCCCATTCCTGGCGAGTGCGAATCGATGTTTAGGCGTTTCCCGGACTTTTTTAGCTTTTTCTCCTCTTTCATGAGACGAACCATCTGCTTCTTGAGCTTGTTTTTTATCCTGGATTTGCCTTGAAAGCCAGCTGGTAAGTATTTGCATTCTGCTCCCTCAATGTGTATCTCGCTCCAGATCTCAGCATTCTGAAACCAATCTCCACACATGGCACAGTTTCCTGGCGACTGGCTTCTGCCTTTGATAGGAGTATTTGGAGGAAACTTGAAGTGGCGTGTTTTGAGATGCGTTTTGTATGTATCTCTTCTTGAAAACCCGCCGCTAGGGTGGCATTTATGCGTAGTATCATGTTCGTCTTTATACGACGACACTTCGTGAAAAGGGCACTGGTACGCTTTTTTCGACATGTGCTTTTTCAAGTGGCGGGTCAAATATCCACGCATTCTGAATTTAGCATCACAATGTGGACATTGATGATACACAGATCCGTGCTCGCCCTCCACTATTTCGCCCTCCTCTTCCTCGTCAGCATCATCTTTTTGGTCCTCACTTGAGGTCGATGCTGGTGTGTTTATTAGCGGCGATGCCGAAGACTCGGATTTCTTTTCGAGAATAGATTCATTGTTTGAAGAGTTGGACGTCACAGGAGACAAAATCCCCGACTGACGCTCTGATTTGACTGTTCTCGAGACGGCCGGCGTTGGTTTGAAAACACCGGGTGCAGCCTTGAAAGCATCAAGCTCTTGCCCAGGCTGTATATCATCGGTAAACATCCACTCTATTTCGCCTTTGGCGTTTTTGAAAGGTAGCAATCTAGTCGTCAAACCGGTAGAGCAGGGTTGCGGGAACGCCTCCACCAGCGGCTCTTCTCTATTCTCTGCGCTTAACACTGCCTTTACGATTGAGGGGAACAAATCAGGTTGTCTTCGAAGGTGCTTGCCACCATGCCCATGGCGCTTTCTTGACTTGGCCGAGGCGAAACGAAGCAAAAAAAGCAAAATCGTCGCCAACCAAAAAAATGAGCCAACTGTAGGAAGAAAAGAGAGAGCTTCCGAAATCAGGAATAGAGCAATACTTTGCTCTGCATGTGCTATGAAACCCAGCATTGCTAAAGGTACAAATGTTCAAATATATAACTCCTGAGAAATGCTCGAGCCCAGGTAGTAAAATGAAATTGTATCAGCGACGTTTTTGTATCGAGGTTTGTGCAACTGGAGGACTTTTGTCGGTTCTTGGTTGTAGGCTATTGAGGGGGTGGAAGGCACGCGAAAGCGAGGTTGTCTTCGATGAAACAACAGGATGCCAGTATGAGACGCAGCCAAGAAATTGCACGTGAATCCCGAAAGACCTTTTTCGTTGACTGAGAGATGATGGACGTTTGTGTTTGTATTTGTGGGGCGCTGTGCTTACCTCTGGAGAGATGCTTACTAAAAGAGTCTTCTCAATACTTTTTTTTTTCTCGCTAAAGGGTCCCCTCACTCCCATTAATGTCACCAGATTAAGCGCAGCGCTCCTCATGACCTTCGTTTGCGGTTCGCGCACGCATCGCAGCGCTCGGTATGACGAATTCGTGGTTTGCGCACGACCAACGTGCATGAAATAGCGGCTTGGGGACTTCTATTTCCGAGATCTCACATTTGAACCCGCATGGGCCAGCTATTGTCCTAACTTTACGTGCGATCACTTTTATGCCAAAAATTCATCTCTTTGGAGTAAGTAAATCTCCATGTCGATATTTCTTTTTTTTTTTAAAGAAACAGATATGTATTGAAGGATGCCGCTTACCTTAGCCGAGGGCGAAAACTATATATTCTATAGAAAACCTTAACACACTTGATTTTCCAGATGTGTACCGCACATCCAGTTTTTTGTGTTGTCGCCCGGGTTTCGAACCGGGGTCTTTTTTTTCTTTGTTGGCTATGAGGCTTTTCGCTGTAGACTTTTGAAGATTCGGGTTATGGCCGCTTACGCCTAACAGAGTGCTTGTACACACAAAACTGTCTCTGAGATATATTTTGACAGGACTTTTGTCTCCTTTTATACGAAGAAAGGTGCGGAAGCCTTGAATATATAGTAGATGCTGGCATAATTTCGGGTAACTCTCCTCGATATATAAATGTATATGTAAGTGAACAATGCTATTATCGGTGCATTCTCGTCGCGCTTGTTTCATGTAAGGCGAAATTGCAGATCATGCCTGATCCCGGCAAGCACGTTGCTTGATGGAGATAGTCTGTGTGAGACCGAATGAGTAAATAATACTCGTTAGCCGGATTTTCTATCAAGCAAGAAGGTATTCAAAAGTCTAGTCCCGTTTTGAAGCGATTCAACATTCAGAGCATGTAGTTCTCTCGTATGTGATCAGAAAAATAAATCGAGTTGGGACTCGGGAAAGATATCCATGACGTTGGGAATATAATTGGCATCGGTGCTTACCATTTCGGCTAACTGTGCGACATCAAAGTAAAGATCATCTGCCAAGGAGTCATTGGTAGTTCCCGTGCCCTGCTGTTCGAAATTAGAAAAGTAGTCACTCAATCCTGAGCTGCTTTTTTCCCTCAAGACATTCTCTGCGGTTGGCCTCATCGAATTGGGATCAGGATGCGAACCATTAGTATTGATGTCATTCGTTTTTATAACCGAAGCGTTTCCCGCAGTTCCCTCTTTGGTGCCATTCTCCTCGGTATCACTTTCTTCCTTCTCGGTAACATCCTCGTAAAACCCGGGAGAAGTAATCGAGCGCAGGGAGGGAAGAACACACTCCGCATCAGTAGCATCGTTGACAAGAGTGCTGATTGAGATCATGTGCTTTTTGGGTGTCATGTAATTTAATACTGCGGGGTTTCGAACTTTATGAGGCTTGTTCTGTCTCTTCTTGAATGAACCAACAACCTCGCGAACAAACCACCATTTTATCAGGAATTTCTCGAGCTCCACCAAGAACTCATTCATGAGCAAATCTAACTGTTCTTTGATTACGGCTGCCTTTTCTGGCTCCTCCAATCTGATTTCCGCCATGTTGGACCGAGCAAATGAAGGCACCGAAAATGACACAAGCAAGAGCAGAGGAATCAAAGGTGTTGCCATCACCAATTTATGGCTTTCGCCATGCATGAGCATCTGGAACATTTTGAGCAAGCTTCTCGAGAGCTGAAGACTAAAATGATCAATTTTGAAGCTTTCTCGAAGAATACGCAACTGGCCCGTCCGCAAGATAAGAATAATTTGGTGTCGTACAAGTCTCTCCACGAAAAAGACAAATCGGTCTCTATATTTTGCAACCTCAACTCTGGGCAAGTGAGATGGAGATTCCGGGGCCACAGTTTCATGGATAGTGAAGATTTCGTCAATCATCGCACTATTTTCTAAAATTTTCACTTCATCACTGATAATCTTTCCAGGGTCAAAGATAGGATCACCCTCAAGACTTTCGCTATTCACTGTGATACCATTGCTGCCTGAAAATCTCTGTGGTCGAAATCCCGCGACCAAAGTATCTTCCAAGTTATATGCTAATTCGACCAAACGGTCTAAATGAGGTAAATCTCGGGGTCTTTGTATGTTAAAATCTAGCCTCTTAATGAACAATGCTTTTCCATTCAAAATCGCGTTAAAACGGTCAAAGACAAACACCAACCACCACAAGTGCCTTAAGTATATGGATTTTTTTATAGCACCCATTTGAGCGATTATGTCATGAAAGTAGTCATTGTGAATGAGTAGCGAGTATGCGTAGCTGATACAATCCCCCATATCCCCGCTGCTTTTCTCGTTGCCAATTTTGTTAAAGCGGAAATTTTGAGTCAATAATAGCAGTGTGACTAGTCTAGCTAGTTTTTCGGTATCGCCCAACTCCGGTAAAAAGTCCATGAGCTGCCGAATCTTCATCTCTAATTCCTTTAAGAAATGTACGAGATTCTCCGCAAATTTGCCATCGGAAAGAAAAGATCTCGCTAGGATCGGTTCGGAAAGCTCATCTCTAGCTGCAGTTAGGATCACGGCGTAAGATATTATATTTGGAATTTTCCCACGCTTGTAAAGTTCCCAGAACTCTTCCTCAAAGACAACCGGATACACCGAGTTCACTTTATAAAAGTATATTTCAAAAAGCCTCCGGACATCATCTGCTTGTATGTGGTAGAATCCAGGCGAGTTGAGAGTAAATGCATGAATGCTCAACAAAAATTTGAAGTGCAGCAAGTTTGACTTGTCGAGATGTATACTTTTCTTTGAGTGTTTTTTTGTTAACTTCACGATTCTATTTTGGGGGTCTTTGATGTTTTGTTTCTCGGTCATTGGATTTGTGAGGTGATACTGCGATTGCCTGAACGTACAGTTGAACCCGAACTTATCCTTCAATAGTTTGTCGTCGATCATACGAATGGATTCACTGTTCATCCCCTCAAAATAACGGTATGATTCCGAAATGCTGGCTTCTGATATTTCAAATAATTCCGGAGACAGTGCACTGTATGTCTCCGATATGGGAGTATTGGAAGTTGCCGAGCCAATAGCCTCTGATGTGGACTCTACTGCTGTTCTGCGAGCAAACTCATAAGGAGTAGGTACGTTCATGACGTGGCCAAGCAGTAGTTTTGAGCGATCCGAAATAATCCTCGGCGATTTTACATCTAGTTGCAGTTGCGTAGTAGGCCCATGGCTATTTGGACCAAAAAATGACTGTGTGCTCAATGGTGAAAGAGAAGGTAGTGAGGGTAAGCTTCTCAACGAGGAAGCATTTGTTGGGGTGGGAAGCTGTCCTCGCAGAACTAGATTCAGATCCCACGGGACTTTGGGATGAAGGGGTTGTGGTGGTTGAAAACTTGAATAATGTAGTCCACGCGGCACCTCATGGTGATGAAGTAAGTTACTTGACGCCGTTGGTGTACTTCTAACGGATTCAACATGAGCTGACTGGTGAGACAGTCCGCTCTCCATCACCGGTGTACCATTCGTGCAAGTAATACTTTGCCTTGATTTAGATTTAATTTCTGAGGTGGCATTTGGTTTTGAACTGATACTATCGGCTTTGAGATCCAGAGAAACATTCTGACTAGGATGTTGACGCAGCACTTTGTCTTTCACCGAAGCTTTAGGTGCCTTGGAACTCTCTTTCTTCTTTTTGGTAAGATCGCAGGGTATCCCATTCAACTTACAGTTGTCGCACCCATTTAGCTCATAGTTCGAATCCAGAATCTGACACCGGATTCTCTTAACACGACAGGTTTTGCAGCACCTAAACGTTCGTTTTCTGGTCTTGTAGTTTTCATTGAATGCGGGAAATACAAACATAGTCCAGCTGGCTTTATAGTCACCCTGTCTAATGATTGCAGAGGTTTATATGCTTTTCAGTAAAAAGTTTCAATCCGGGCCTGATTAGTCAACAGCGCGGAAACGAAGTAAAGAAAATTTGTGGGGCAGGGCACGGGCCGCAAACCGTGGCTTTACGAGGTCTCGTGATTGACAATTCGGATCTATATAAGGTACATGTGAATCTGATGCACCGCATAAACATTCATAACTGTAGGTTTGGCTAGCTCCTGAATTAATAGAAGAAATTCTAACTAGACAATTTCTTAAAAAAATTGTTCTTAAGTAAATAATTTTCGCTGTGTATGTTTGAACAACAATGCGCGGACTGTCCGGTTGATTTGTGCACAAGTAAGATGAATACACAACAATGAGCATAGGAGCCATTTGTCTGAAACTTCCGTCTCGCTTCCTATTTGATGCATTTACTTCAGTAAGAAATTTTTACTTAGGAAGCGTACAGGCGGTATGTGACAAAGCCCCTCGATATATTTAGTTTATGCCTTTGTGAGTCACGCAGATCAGGAAAGTTCAAGATACGACATATCAAAAGAAATTCACTCAGCACAGTCTTGACGCCTCCTTTTATGATTCATCCACGAACGAACCTCATAGCGAATGTGGTATGGTTTGATTGCACCGTTGAATTGACTACTTTCTATATCCACACAAATACTATTTTTGATCGAGTAAATTGTCGCCTCCTTAAAAACGTGAACTTCTATGCTGTCGGCAAATTCGCTGCTGAAGTGTGCCATTAAAAACATGGTATATATTAGTTCAAGTGTGACTCAGTTGCAAAATTTCGTGGGCCTGCACTTCCGCTCTCAGCTGCAAGATGTGATAAGATACGAATGGGAAAAAATAGACGGCATCGCGACTGATCACACGACACATCAGAAATGACAGTGCTTGCGGATTTTTCACATCCGTCCATCTCCGAGAGAAATGGGAAATATTGGTTTCATGAGATCAGCGAGGATGCGTTTCCGGGCCAATCTTTCGGTTTGGAGGTAGTGGAGGTCTTGAATCACCTGACCTCTCCGTTCCAAGACATTCTCGTATTTAAGTCGGCTTCTTTTGGGAATGTCTTGGTCTTGAACGGTATAATCCAGTGCACAGAAAAGGACGAATTTGCATACCAAGAGCTCATCACCCATGTGCCGATCATGAGCCACCCAAAACCGTCTAGAGTGTTGGTAATCGGGGGAGGAGACTGCGGTGTGGTGCGAGAGTTGGTAAAGCATATCGGGAAAGGAGTAGACACGGTGACTATGGTAGAGATTGACCAACAGGTGATCGACTTGAGTATCAAATACTTACCAGAAATGGCCAAATTTCACGATCATCCCGATGTTAAAATTTTACTACAGGACGGGTTCAAATTCTTGTCTGGTGTGAAGGACGTCAGCGAGGACGAGAAGTTCGATGTGATTATCACCGACTCTTCCGACCCCGAGGGCCCGGCAGAAGAGTTTTTCCAGGTAAACTACTACAACTTGCTCAACAATGCTCTCAGAAAAGACGGTATCATTGTGATGCAGAGCAGCGAAAATATTTGGTTAAACCTCGAGTACTTGTCAGACTTACTCAAAAAAGCTTCCCAAGTGTTTGCGAATATCGGCTACTGCCAATGCTACATGCCCTCGTACACTAGTGGACAACTCGGTCTCATAGTGGCCACGCAAGATAGGTCCAAGAACTTGGATGTGCCTTTGAGAGTGTATGAAAATGAGACGGATATGTTCAAATACTACAACTCCAAAGTCCACCAAGCGTCGTTCGTGCTCCCTACATGGGCCGACAAGGCTCTTAATGGAAAAAAGTGATGAATTGTCAAAGAATGACGTGACCGCATTACAAGTTGCACTCTCATTGGTTCGGAGGAGTGAAAGTAAGAAAACAGGCTTGGGAGGCATGAATCCAGCAGGAAAAAAGAAAACGTAGTAGCTTTTCATAAAAAAGTTATTAGCGTGATAGCATCAGCGCAGCGAGACTTGTTGTGGTGTCTCGTATCAGAATATGCGATATGCTGTCAGTCCAGCTACACATGGCTCGTTCGCAGGTGCATCAGTGATCTCGAAGCACTGCAACTTACCCCAATAGGATCCCAAAAGGGTTCCAAAAGGTGCAGCCCCAAGTTTGTGTATTTAGTCCGCAAATATTACCTCATGCATAAATTCTTTTTAGTACCTCGAGCAATTAAGCGGCCAAGAGCAAACCGACGGTGCTTGCCAGATTTCTCATCACGTGACCTGCGTCGGGCGTGCACTCGCGAGAAAATTTTATCCCCGTTGCACTACTACCACAACACGACCTTTTCCCTTTTTGAAAGCATCCACGACCCTCCGCACATGAGCCACGAAGAAGACTACGCGACTAATATTGATGAGCAGTTGCTATCCGCAGTAAAAAACCAGGTCAACGAGCACGATCTTGCGCAACTCAATGTCAAAGCGAAATTAGAAGAACACGATCATCTTGCTGATCCCACCCACAACCATGCTGATCATACGCTGCAGGATCAGCAAGATCAGGAGGCACATGATCAGCGGGTACTTGACCAAGAGGTACGGAACCAGCAGGCAAACAATCAGGAGACGCACAATCAGCAAACACATGACCGTGTTCAGCAAACACATGACCGCGTTCAGCAAACACATGACCGCGTTCAGCAAACACATGACCGCGTTCAGCAAACACATAGCCAGGATCAGTATCATCAAGAACAACCAGCACAACAACAACTGCTGCTGCTGCTGCTGCTGCTGCTGCAACGGCAACAACACATGCACGATGTGGGCGAGTCCGAGTACAATATTCAGATTCCAGAGCCGATTATAAACTCGGGGTTGAGGATTTTTCCTGTGAACGAAAACACAATCACCAACGAAGGTAACTTGATCACGCGGCCTTTCCCAGAGCAGTTGTTTCACGGACGCGACGAGCTCGACGAGTTCATTGCTGAATTTGCACGTGATAACGGGTTCGGCATCGTCATTGCGCACTCGAACAAAAAGGCGATCTATTACACTTGTGAATTGGGAGGCAAGTATCGTCACAAAAAGGTATTGCCGGGGGATGCGAATGCTGCGGCTGAGCAGGCTCAAGTGAGGGGCAAAAGCCGGGTTGGAAGCACTTATGGACGGACCAAGAAGTTGCTCTGCCCGTTTACGATGACTGCGCTGTACCGTAAAGCCTCCATGATCTGGTGTTTGCGTACCACTTGCAACGAGCATAACCACCCGCAGTTAGATCCGTTGGCGAACCATCCCATGTTGCGCAAGAGGTCTGACGAGTTGAATGCGATAATTTTGGATTTGTATAAGCTAGGCACGAAGCCGAGCCACATCGAGCTGAAAGTTCGGTCTCAGTTTCCCGATGTGCTCATCAAGCGGGAGGATATTTACAACGAGGTCAGAGGTTACAAGCGGAAAATGAGAAGGCAGATTAGGGTCTTTCCTCTTGGCACCGCTGACCTTTCTAAGAGGCGCTTCACCGCTGCGGCATTACAAAAGGTGATAGAGGATGACGACGATGAAGCCGATGAGGCATTAACATATGAGTTGGAGCGTCACAGACAAGAAGCTGAGTTAGAAAGAGAGTTTCAGGCGGCGGAAAGCGCCTCGCACCATCATGGCATCAACGGACACTCGCACTCACTTTCGCACCATACACATTTGGACGAGCAACAGCTACAACATTACCAACAGCAGTTGCTGGCGCATGGGCTTCATGACTCTGACCACCCTGATAATACTGCTGCCGCCGCGATTGCTGCTGTGGCAAACGCCGCCCACGCCGGTGATGACGGCGCTTTGTCTATTGATAACATTGATAGCAGATTGGTTGGCGAATAGATTATGTGACATACTGTACAGTACAGCTTTTCATGTAAAAGCCTCGAATAAAACGACCTGAGCGCATCTACTTAAGGCATTACTAGTGTATACATTACGACTAAATAGTGTTCAATATCTTCATGGCCTGGCATCTCTCCTCGAATATCTTGGTGAGCTCCCCGACTTTTCTACCGCGAACCACGGGTTTCTTTGCCACCACAGCTGCCTCATTATCCGTGATCTGTGGATGCGACAGCCGTTTTGCCTCGGTGGCTGGCCTCTCAAACTTGTATTTTTGGGGAGGAAACTGGACGTGGATAGAAGTGTTTTCGCCCACTTGCGAGTGCTTCTTGGGGCTGATATTCTCTGATTGTCGAGGATTGAACGGCTTCGATTCTTCCTTTGGCTGACGATGAACGATCTTATTTTGAGGCAATTTTTGTAGAGGCATGATCTCGGCTCGACTGCCTTGCAGAGATGCCTCTTTCGCACTGCTTGTCCTGACTTCTGCGTTGGCACTGCTTTTTGGTGTAATCCGCTTGTTCTGGACCTTTGTATCAGAAAAGATATCCTGAGAAGCTACTCTGTTCTCTTCTTCCTCGTCAGATGTCGTGGAAGTGTGCATGGTCATATCATATGACATGTTGTACAGCTCGTTGATTGTATCATCGGCCAGCTCCTCGCCGTCAACAATCTGCTGCACGGTCTTGAACCTGTGCTGGTATCGGTGGCCTATTCCGTGCCAGTGATGAAGCAAGTTCTTCAAAAACCTGACCACGACTGAGATGCTATCTTTACTTTGTCTCGATATCGATTCATGTGTAAGTGCGTGCGACAAGCACTTCAGGATCGATACATTTGTATGCTTCGTAACCAGGCTATGGTCCACGACTTTGCGACACAAAGAGACTACCTGAAATAATACTGCGCTTTTGTGTTCCTCCGTCATCAAGCTATCGAAGACTCGAGATGTGTACTCCAAATCATCCTTCATAGGTAAAACAATCTTCCGGGTGTTGATAAGGGGCGAGGGGAGCTCGGTTAGTATCTTCTTGAAACACGAAGCAACGCAGTTGAGATCCCAGTCATTGATCCATATTATTTGGTTACGCCCCAAGCATTGATAAAGAATGTCTGTGTTGGTCTTTTTGCCGGGCTTGTGAAACAATAGTTCGACCTGGTTCGCATAGGTATCGACAATATTGAAGATCTGATAGAAATGATGGTAGAAGAGAGGATCTGAAGCTTGTGAAAAGCTTGTTCTCGAGTTGAATATATTGCTGGAAGGGCAATGTAGTACTAGATTCGGCAGCAAGGTCGTTTGATAGTCGTGACGGTAAACATTCAAAGAGATCTTGAGATTTGTGATGTCAACATAATTCGAAAGCTCTGAGAGTGAGTTACAACTGATGAGCAAATCGTTCGAGTAGTTCAATGTAGACATGAGTGAATTGAGACTGCCAAACGTTTTCTTGGACATGAGGAAATTGGTAAAGATCTGGCTGACTGACTTCACAAACCAGCTCTCGTGCACGGCGAATATCTTGTGTATATTGTCTGCATTGGATGCACCCGATGAGCTGTGTGAGAGGAATGCTTTCAAAAAGGAAATTCCCCATACCCAGTTGATATTGTTCAAGCCGCAGCTGAATAGTATGACCATGTATCGGCCCTTCGGAAGTAGCTGCATTAATGTGGGGATGAATAAGTCATAGTCAATATCATCCGGAGACGGTAGAAATGAAGTATCAAAAATGTAAATCGGACATCTTGAATATGCGTCGACAAGGTCGGTCTTGTAGAAGATTCTTTCCATCGCTGGAATATCAAGTGAGTAGTGTACTGGAAGTGGGTCAGATCCTAGTACCTGATGGGAGACTTGATTTGTCTGTTTTAGTGGGTAGTTCTGGAAAATGTTTCCACGCAGAGATTGCGAAAATGTTTTTCTAATATATTCCTCACGGAAAGGGCCAATTTAGCAGTGGTTGGTAATTTTAGAAGTCTTGTGAAGGGTTCTGTTTTAGGCAGTGAGACGCGAAATTCGGAGAATCAGCACAACACAAGCTGCCTAGACGTGCACTGCTTGCAGGTGAAGCTCAGACTCGGGCCGCTCGGCCTCGACCTGCGACAAATTAGTTGATCGTCACTGAGAATGAGCCATAAAAGAAATAATGTCCCTTTAAAATAGATTTTTTGAAATGCTAATTTCGAAGTAGTAGAGTATTGATTGGTCCCACCAGGAGTGGAGTGTCTAAAATTTATTGTTGTTTTGTCGATAGTGGTTTCGTGAGACAACCAGTGGTGGACGGAGTACCCACTCTGATTGAGGTGCCACAAGTATGAATTTCCCCATCACATGCCAAAACACCCCTCAAACATGTCAGAATTGTCATTATGTTTCATTTTTGTGTTCACCAATGACTAATATCAATTTGTGTAACTATCACACAAAGCCTGATTTTTGGCACATGAATTAAGTTAAAAATAAAGTATAGAGATTACAACCTCGGAGATGAATAAGCGGCGCACCACTCACACCTCCAAAATTCTCCAAATCTAGTATAAAGACGTAGCTTTCATGCAGCCTACATTCCCAGGAAACAACAACAAAATAATCAATTACTTAATTTTACCAACTCGTATCACACAAATTTCTAATAATTAGCTATTCTGACTCATACACATGTAATGTCTCGTGCCACGGCTAGATCTATGCCGCGTGGGACGAATGGTTGCGAGAAGGAGACACTGGACTAGCGGCCGCTCACGTGACGCGCTCGGTTTGCCACACCAACTACGAAAAAACCACCTCCGCCCATACCGGATCTGTCTCTAAGTCCCCTTTAGTTACACTAAGAGAGGCATATTTTCGTCATGGCGCCTACCAAAGATGCGGGTCAATCCGTAGAGACGGATGTGTCCAAGGCAAAAAAACCCGTTTTGAAAGAAGAAGAACTCTCGGAAGAGGATCAGAAATTGAAGGACGACTTGGAGCAGTTGGTAGAAAGATTGAACGATCCAGTGCAACTGGAGAGCGTCTATTTTGACCTGTTGAACACAATGAAGGACTACATCCGGGATTCCACCACGTCCATGACAGCGGTTCCCAAACCTTTGAAGTTCTTGAGACCACATTACCCCTTATTGAATGAGCTATATGAAAAATGGGCAAACCCCCAACACGCGGCGTCTCAAAAACTTGTTCTCCTGCTTGCAGACGTGCTTTCTGTGATTGCAATGACGAACTCAGACTCAGGAAAACAAGACTCGCTCAAGTTTAGGTTGATTGCGGGCGAGGAAACCGTCGCCGATTGGGGCCACGAGTATATGCGCCACTTGGCACTTGAAATTGGCGAATCGTACCAAGAAATCTTGGGAGTGGGCGAGGGAGATATCGAGGTTTTGAGAGAATTGTCGTTAAAGATTGTTCCGTTCTTTCTCAAGCACAATGCGGAGGCAGACGCCGTCGACTTGTTGTTGGAGGTGGAGACCATTGAGAAATTGCCTCCTTTTTTGGACGACTCCACCTATGCTAGAGTATGTCTTTACATGGTTAGCTGTGTTCCGCTCTTGGCGCCTCCTGATGACTTATCCTTCTTGCACACGGCATACTCCATCTACTTGTCTCACGGCCAATTGACTCAAGCGTTAACTTTGGCAATCAAGTTGGACGACGAGGAATTGATCAAACAGGTCTTTGACAGCACCGACGAGGCACTCGTGCACAAGCAGTTGGGCTTTGTCTTGGCCCAGCAATACAACAGATTCACCTATCCCGGTGAGAACGAGAACGTCCAGGAAATCATCTCCAACGTAAAGTTGCCGGAGTACTTTTCGTATCTCACGAAGGAACTCAACTTGTTGGAACCCCGTGTGCCCGAGGATATTTATAAATCACACTTGGAAGACTCCAGATTCACATACGGCGCAGGATCGATCGACTCTGCGAAACAGAATCTGGCTGCCTCTTTCGTTAATGCGTTTACTAACATGGGGTACGGAAACGATAAGTTGGTCTTGCATGCGGCTGCCGAAGAGTCCAAGTCTTGGATTTACAAGACCAAGGGCAACGGTATGATATCCTCCACAGCGTCCATCGGTTCCGTCCATCAGTGGAATATTGAAGAGGGATTGCAGGCTTTGGACAAGTACACCTACGCTGATGAGGATGAAATTAAGGCAGGTGCGCTTTTGGGAACCGGTATTGTTTCGGCAAACATTCACGATGAGGCCGAAGCTTCGCTCGCCTTGTTACAGGAGTATGTCACAGACCCAAAGAAAGTGTTACAATCGGCCGCAATCCATGGCCTTGGAATAGCATTTGCTGGCTCGGCAAACGAGGAGATCCTCAACCTAATGTTACCATTGGTTTCTGATACAGATGTGCCCTTGGAGAATTCGTGCTTCGCTGCTTTGGCTCTTGGTCTTGTGTTTGTGGGAACCTGCCATGGAGATATCACATCGACAATCTTGCAGACCGTGATGGAGAGAGATGCTGCGCAATTGGACTCCAAGTTCATGAGATTCTTGGCGTTGGGTCTTGGCTTGTTGTACATGGGCAAGACTGAGTTGATCGACGACGCAGTAGACATCATTGATGCCATTCTGCACCCGATCAGCAAAACCTTGAAGGTTCTCATCAATATTTGTGGCTATGCTGGTACAGGTAACGTCTTACAGATACAATCTTTGTTGCAGATGTGCTCGGCAAAGCCCAAGGAGGAATCTGTGAAACTCGAAGAAGAGGAAGAAGTCCTTCCAGCTGGCGACGTCGAAGAGGCAGAAGCAAAGGTTGAAGAGGATGTGGATATGGACGCTCACGAGGAAGCGGGCGATGTGAAGAAAGAAGAAGCTCAAGGAACCGCCCCAGCAGCTGATGCAGCGAATGCCGAAGACGAAGATGCCACTGACGACGAGGCCGACGAGGCCGATGAAGACGAAGAGTTGTACCAAGGTTTCGCTGTTTTGGGGCTTGCTTGTATCGCTATGGGTGAAAACATCGGGCAAGACATGGTCTTGCGTCATTTCTCGCATTTGATGCACTATGGGTCTCCACTTATCAGAAGAGCTATTCCCTTGGCCATGGGTCTTGTGTCGGCGTCTTATCCTCAGATGAAGGTCTTCGACACGCTTTCCCGTTATTCTCACGACCCAGATTTAGAGGTATCCCAAAATGCCATCTATGCCATGGGTCTTGTTGGTGCCGGAACCAACAACGCAAGACTAGCTCAATTGTTGAGACAGTTGGCACAATACTACTCAAAGTCGCCCGATTGCTTATTCATGGTGAGAATCGCGCAAGGTATCTTATACTTGGGCAAAGGTACACAGACTTTGACTCCCTTCAACACCGAAAGAAGCATTCTCAACAAGGTGTCATTGGCATCGCTCTTAACCGTTTCTGTGTCTTTGCTAGATCCAAAAGAATTCATTCTCAGTGACAGCGCGACAGAAACAACACATCAGATGTTATACTATCTCACGCCCGCGGTGAAGCCCAAAATGTTGGTGACCGTGGATGAAGACTTGAATCCTATTAAGGTGAATGTGAGAGTGGGACAGGCTGTGGATGTTGTTGGCCAAGCCGGTAAACCAAAGACAATCACTGGCTGGGTGACCCAAGCGACTCCAGTATTGTTGAATTATGGAGAAAGAGCCGAGTTGGAGAACACCGATGAATGGATCAGTTTGTCTCACACCTTGGAGGGTGTTGTCATCTTGAAGAAGTCACCGGACTACATGGAGATTGATTCTTGAGGCTGGGGCTGAAGGAGAGTTCAGAATTAGGTTAGATGAAATCAATGATCGAATGTGCAAATTATACTTATGTGACTGTAGAATTAAAGGTATAGTGAATCAAGCCCTAACATTGCTCGACACGAACTTACGATATCTATTTAAATTCAGGAGCCTTACCAGCCATCATCAAGCCGACAATAAGACCGAATAAACCCAAGACAGAGCCAAAAATCTCAATGACCAAGATTTTGACAAAAAGGGAGGAGTCTGCTGCATCACTGATCGCTGCAGTGGACCCAGTTATACCGACCGCAATACCACACAACAAATTTGAAACACCAACAGTTATGCCTGCCCAGAATAAGGCGTATCCAGTATATAAGTTTTCCTTCGTGTAGAGCGAAGTCTCAGGAACACTGGATACCTTCGCCGAGAAAACAATGGCCATGATCAAACCATAGATAGCAACGACCTCACAGAAGATAATGGAAATCAAATTCTTGGTCGTGATTCTGGGTGCCTTCACACCTGCTCCAAGAATGGAGGCTCCTGTAACAAAAATACCCCAGGCAGCACCGACGACAGAAAAGCCAATGCAACTAGCAATTCCCAAGTTGGCCCACATATACGGGGATGTGGTTTCTAGAAACTCGCCCACATTGAAGGATTCTCCCTCACCCTGAAAGAGTAGATAGCCGCCGACCACCAAAAGACTGGCAAGTGCGAGCGATTGAGTGACAGCCATACTATTGAACGATAAGCTTGGAAGTTCGGTATCTGTGGGCGTGCCTCAGAGATAGCAGAGCCCGTGGTGCACGGGTGTTCTAAACAAGACTGGTGGCCCTGGCTGCGAATTTGACGACGCTACCCGTGTGCGTGCTTGAATTGTATATCGATAGTTTAAAAGTCAGGCACTTTCATTGATGCTACCCACAGAAACGTGATGTATTTTCATAAATGAAACCGCATTATGTGAAGGAGAATAGGCAAAGTTACCGAAGAATTTGAGTCCTGAGATATTTAGTAAATTGGCCCCAAAATTAACTGGATTTTGTTGCCTTAGTTCGCGCGTCGCTTTATGAGTCCCCCTCATTATTGCAAAAATAAAACGATTGCGCATCCCGAGTACTCCGACTGGAGTTGCCATGTGTAGACACTCTTGCTGCACATTACGAGACCATTCAGCAGTAGCCACACAGGCCCAGAAAATGGTATGTGCAGTTTTTTTTTGTTCGAAATTGGACAACAAATGAATTTCTGCGCAAATTGCTTATGCTAAGCGTATGCCGAGCCAATGTCGCCTCGCATTGGCGCAACGCTTGAATCCGAAGTAAAAGCACAAGCATAGTAAGCCTGAATGCAAGAGGTGCATCGAAATACACTTTGAATAATTTGAACCTAGCTTGCACTTTTGCCAGCATCTGTTCAGTTACATGCGTAGTTATGTGTTTTCAAGAGGAATGATTTTATGCTCGTGCGCATGATCACCGAAATTCGTCAAAAGGAATGTAGATCCCCATCATGTCGCAGGTTCCGAGCACGGGTTCCCGCTTTTTTTAACAAGGAAAGTTTGAAAAGCTCCACTGCTATCCGTTGAGATGGTGAGTTATCCATGCGTATAATCTCCACCAAAATTCATCAAGTTTCGAAACTCCCCACCATAAGACATCTGTTTATACTGTATTCGGTAGGTAAGTGATTCATAAAACAGTACGCTTATTTTGCTTTGCAAAATTCATATCAAATCGCCTGCATCGCCTAGCTAGCAAAAGCCGTGCAATTGAATCGCATCAGTTGCTCAAAATGAGAGCCACGAAAGCTGATACATTTGCTTTGTTGTCATTCTTCACTGTTGCCTTTGTCTTCTTTATGTGGCAGCAGGATCTTCTTGCCAGACCCGTATCACAAGATTTAGGCAAATCAAGAAGCCCAGATCAAAATCCTTTCAATGATGCGAGAAACTTCACTAAAGAATCAAGCAACTTTGCCCACTTGGGATATCAAAAGGTAGTCTATTCCGAAGTGACCCCAGGCCAAAATTTGAGCAGCTCAGTCTTAGTCGTTTCTTCGATCGTAAATGAGAACGCCTTCGGAAGGGGAAGAAGTTTTGAGGACTTTTATGGTACCATTAAGTCTTTGGATTACTCAAAAAACTCCATCAGCCTTGCATTTTATTGTGGCTCGCAAGCTTTGTTCAGTTCTGTCGCAAAGCATTTCGATAACTTGACAAACGGCAACAATACCCCATACAGAAGAGTAACACTTCTTTACGCTCCCTTCCTCCAGACTAACTTCAAGTCCTCCCAGCATGACCCCAAGGTGCAAACGAAACGCAGGAGGAGTATTGCAAGTGGGAGAAATTTTGTTCTCTTGAATTCACTAGAAGCGGAAGAGTTTACACTCTTTTTGGACGCCGACATCGTACGGTTCGATCATACCGATATGCTCTTCCGCTTTGCGACCTCGGGCAAAGACATTATCGTCCCGCGAGTCGAGCGTGGTGGGCGCGTGGACTATGACAAAAACTCATGGCGTGGAAAACGCATCACCCCATCCGAAGAGCAAATGAAACTCATGGACGAGGACAAGTGGGAACAGGCAGCTTTTGTGCCAATGGATGTCGGAGGCGAGATGTATCACCTAGGTTCTCAAGTGGATGAGGTCAAAAGCTTACCTGAGTCCGACAAGAAGCGTCAGTTGAGCTATTTGGTAGACCTAGACTCAGTTGGTGGAGCTGTCTTGTTTGCCCGATCGATCATCTATAAGCAAGGTATCACCTTCCCAACTTATAATGCAGTTGGGACATCGTGGCTGAGAAAGGAAGGGTACGATGGGATCGAGACAGAGGGCTTCTGCTACGCTGCTCGCACCTTGGGGTTCAAGTGCTATGCGATGCCAAATTTGGTTGCGCAACACGCTTCTGATTGATGTAGCTTTGGGAACGGGACCTCACTAGATTACCTAGGATGTCAAATTAGTGACTTGATCGAGACCAGAAATATCCGAGACTGAGAGATTCATCTGCCATTTGCTTTTACAGAAACAGATGAACTATGCGCTGACAGATATTTCTCCGCGAATAATTGAGAAGGGAAGATCGGAGCAACAAGTATCTGCAAAATTGACGAGACGGCATAATTCATAGTTTTGCATGGCTAGAGAAACTCCACGGCCTTGTTGAAGTTAAAATGATCACTTACGGCTTTTATGGAAACGGCACGCATTAGTGACTTATCGCCCCTGTGCGTGACTCTCCAAAGAGACTGTGTCAATTTGAAGTCAACGACATCCCCTTCAATTTCGGCGTCGCTCCTCTTTCTCTTTGGATCAGGCTCTTCTCTCACGGGATCTTCCTTGGGCGAGAAGAACTCGCGATGCCAGTTCTTTTTCAATTCGATACCATTAACAGAAACGCATGCATCCATGAGTGAGCACGGAATTATGATTTTCTTTTTGTCGTCACTACTGGAGCAGTCTTTAGCAATGGTCTCGAACACCAGGATTACCTTGGCGGCTATTTTATTGGTGAGAACAAGGAAAGCGAAATCCCCCAGTCTAGGTATCATGAGCTTTGCGTCGAATTCGATGTCCGAGTCAATTTGAACAATAAGATTCCTTTTAGGCTCCCTTCGTAGGTAAGGGCGAACGTAAGTCAATGGTTGCTCGTCGAGCAAACCCGTAGACGAATTAGTGACCCCCGACGCAGATATATTACTCAAGTTCATGATGATTTCTTCTTCTAGTGTGAATGGATTGCGAATAATCCTGTGCTTGATGATGCGCTGCTCTAGCTCTAGGAAGCGATAATATCGACACTCTTTGATCAAGTTGGCACGATGCTCGTCGTCCCTCACCACCTGGTAATTGCCATAGAATAACTCCAACAAGTCAGCAAATAGTATGGGCGAGCGATTGGCAGTCAAAGTGGGTCGTTGTGGGGGTGGGCGAATTAGTGCCACCTCCGAGTTGAGGATTGTAGATTTTGTAGAGAGACCCTCCATCCCAATCAGAAAGAAATTGGGATGATTTCCCGGGCCATACAAAAATGAGCGGGGGATTTTGAACATTCTATTACCAATGGAGGCAATCAAAGGCTCATCATTGAGAAATCTCTGGAGACGAGTCAAGCAGAAGTAGTACGCGTCTTGCCAAAGATAAACAAACTCGTAGTCACTTTCCACACTAATGTGGTACCCTTGCAAGTGCTTATATAGTTTCTCAAACACAATGGGATTTCGGTCGATAAATAGTGTTTTGCCAGAGTTTTCCGGCTGACTGAAGTATGTAGTAAAATACGACGGGGCATCTGACAGAAGTGAGGCGCCCGAGACCTGGAATAGCTTGTACCCCACCTGAATTGAGTACACCGTATCGTGGGGCAAAAACTCGGGAATTTTCGGATCCACTTGATCTAGAAGTTCCATCGACATATAAGGAAACAATCTTTGTGAAGATGACCAGAGCGTTTTGTCGCGGATGTGTGGCCCTGTTACCCTTGTTATTGTTGATACCACATCTCGAGGCGCGATGTGTAAAGGCACTGTCGAAAGAGGAGGCCCAACACTCACCCGAAGCGTAAATGGTAATGTCAAAGGGTGGACAAAGTCGCCTCATCCGAGAAGAAAAGATGAGAGAAAAAAGAAAAGAACAAGACTTTTGTGATGAGGAATCTTTGAGTTTTCCTTGTCATAATAAAAAGAGCTTGTTCGTCAAAGTTCTCGTGGCGCACAGTAGCTTAATGTGGGCCGTGCTTCTACATATAAGTTTAGACCGAAATGTGAGAGTTGCATTAACGACAGACGTGCACGCCGAGAACTTCAATTACGAAATCAATTTTTGACAGAAGCTGCACGTAAACAAGGAAACTCAATGATTTCGGAAATTGACCCAGGTACCTCATTTCATCTAGATATCGAACAAGCTTTCGGGCCTATTCAGGCTTGTTAGTAAGTAGTATTTTTGGTATTTTTCTCGATATTTTTGCTAAAAGAAATATTTTTGAAGATTTTTTTTTATTTTATGCTTATTTATTTTGGTTATAGCAGTTTTATGCAAGTTTTTTTTAGTATTTTCCTCAAGAAGGTACATCTCCACACGAATAGGATTGAGCGAAAGATCCATATATCACAACCGATCAAAACCGCAAGAATGTCCAAATAACACTTCTATATTTGATCACTTTTTACACAAATCGGAAGCGATTTCGTCGTCATCCGGAAAAAAGATAGGCTCTTCGTCCAGCTTGTTACCAGCTTCGGAATCTCCGCGATCTTCCACCTTCTCTTCATCTTCGTCATCCAGAAAGTAGATATCACTCTCGTCCAGCTATTTATCTGAGTTTTCTCAATTGAGTCAAAGGGCGAAGGTCTTATACGAACTACTCTGATCAATCGTGGGTTGGCCTTCTTCTTCTTCCTGATGATGATATTCATCAAGGTCTGGATCCGGAACAACGCCCCTCGACTTTAGTATTGCCAACATTTAATTTGTCTCTCGTAGTGATCTTTTTCTTCCGACCCTTAGCATGTACTTCCCTCGGAGAGAAGAGACCCACACGGCGCGGACATTGCTGGAGTACAGAAAATGTCTTTTGTCTTTTCATAGATGACGGGATATACAGTTCTTCGAAATCCTCGTCCTTCATGAAACAGTTAAATTAATGAGCTCCGATCTAAGCAATCATTGAGCATTACTATTTTCTTTGCATGCAGTGAAAGTTTCGGCTTCATTTATTTGTCTGTCTTGTATTCGTCAAAGAGTTCAAATGAAGCTTATTTAACGGCATTTGAAATTGTAGATGGAAACCATGTTGTCTGAGCACGTCAACGAGGATCAGGCACCATGTGATAATATCTAGCAATCAATATTACAATGCCGGATATTTTAGCATTTGAGTGATGTAGCACACGTTTCCTGAACTCGCACAGCTAGCAAGGATTGAGTTTCTTAAATTGTGGAGTGTTGTATTCTTCAAGCAAATTGAAAATCTGTGTCACAAACGGTATTGTCAACCTGCTGTCTGAAACTTACCGCCTTGGAGCTTTTTCAGTGTAAATTCGAGAAGGCCGAGAAAGGAGCCTTTCGCCTAAATAAAAGGATTTGGGTCTCGAGCTCTTTCATTTGGCTTCGCCCGTTGAACATGAAGAGCTGGGATTATCCATCGACTCGAACCCAAAGATTGGGGAATGTCTGAAGGTGGCTAATGAAACATGAAGTAGGGTCGCGCAGAAGAAAGTTATCAATGTGTATAATCCCAAAGCGCCATTACGACGTTTTTTCAACGCTGCAACAGGGCGTAAGTCCTTGAACAGCTCGAAGGTCCAATTTAATCTTTCTTGGTTAAGTATGCCTTAGTCTATTTCGTGAAAAAAGTCGTGGTTTGTGGCGGAATTCCGCGGATCTAATGGTGCCCATATGTGAGGTTTATTGGCTGCGAAATTGGCCTGGCAGAAGAACAGTGGGTCAACTTCTTATGGGAAAGATTATAGTGCTTTGGCCAAAAAAGAATTAAGAGACTCTTTAAGTTGGAAGCATCGGTCATGATGGCCCCCACGTTCAAAAATGCAATGAACCCGGGTTTTCTATACATATATAGGGTATAGTTTTCGCCCCTGGCTACGGTCAGTGGCACCCTTACTACATCCGTTTCTCTATAACAAAACAAAGAAAGGAAAAGTGATAGATGGCTTGCACTTGCTTGAATAGCACTGAGGTAGAGGTGTCAGATTGTCGATATATAGTGGACTAACAGTTCCGGTGTAAACCACCCGGCATACTGCTCAGACTTCATTATAGGCTATTTCCTGTAATCTCAAACTTCATGGACAAACCCGCAAATAATCCAGATTATGGCATCGCTTGATAGGTGGCCATTTCACGAAACCCCGGTTGATATCCCTGATACACAGGTCAACGAAGAGGAGTTTAAACTTGTTGACCTTGTAGGGCAATCTAACAAGAGACTAGAGACCGGCTCCGACAATTTAAAGGCTATGAAGCAATAAGGCGACTGCAAAATTTCAGTTATACCGCAAGGTTGGCATTTGGGATAAGACTTTTCGAAAACGACTGGCGCCATTTTGGAGAACATGGGGTTACTAAATTTGTACTTTTGAGGAAGCTTTGAGGAGCTTCTATAGACGTCCACACTGCCGCATCTCTGAAAGCCTACGAGCAACTCTACCTTTCGCCACTGATTGTCCCGCTGTTCACAACCACAAAGGGTAAATAATCACAGATCTATGCATTTTGGAGGGAAGAGCACTCGGTAGATGATTCGGCTCGTTAAAGTATGAAATACTCACAATTTTAAGTGAATTCGCCAGGGCATGCATGAATTGCTGGGGAAGGCGACCTGCATACAGGTACGGCTTGATGGCTCACTGGGTGCAAAATCACATACTCTATCGAAAGTTAGAAAAATTATGACTAGATTACGTAGAGTTCTACGCCTTGAAACTTATTAAGACCTCGGCACCCTAGGCTGTAGATTTACTCTTAAATCGAGAGGGGTCGTGCAGAACAAATATACAAATGTAATTGGTCTCCTAGGCCTCCAACTGCACGCTTCGCACGTGAAATAATGCTTGAACACTTTTTGAAGAAACATTAGAAATACCGAAATAGAAAATGTTCTTATGTTTATTTTAGCTAGTAGCAAAGATAATTTAAAATACTAAGACATATTATCCGCGAAAAATACTACAATAAGAAGTCGTTCTATATATGACAGCTACGGCTGCACCTACTGGTGACTAGAGTAACTTCGCGCCTGAGTTTCCCCCACAGTGCCTCATAACGCTGCCCCCATACAGCCTGGTTTCGCATCAGATAATCGGATCATATATTCACTGAAACTTGAGTAGCAGACTCCATTCGTTTTGCCTCGATACTTTCAGAACATCGGGCCAGAAAAAGTCCATGCCACCGAGGTCCAGAAATTTCAATGGCTGCTGGACATGTCGTATGCGAAAGATCAAGTGCGATTTGGCCCGACCAACATGTCTGCGATGCCAAAGGGCAAATCTTGAATGCAAAGGGTACGATTTGGTGCTTGCGTGGGAAAATGTCGTGACCATAGATAAAAACGGGCGAAGTTTTTCCTTGGTTCCGGAAGGACAACAAGATTCAAAGAAAGAGAGTGGCATTCGTCGACGAAATGTTGATTTGGTAAAATTTCCCAAACTGATGCTATATCACACATATGACAAGTTGGACGAGGTCATTGGTCACTTCGATGACCTGGACCCTGAAAAGGTCAAAGAGTTTCTAATTATAGGACCTTTCGGCGTGTACTCCGCCAACCATCACCGGAAAGATCCATCATATATGTATAAAAAGACAAAGACAAAGGCAACACCTCTTTTGGCCAGTTCCACCCCGGTCAGTTCTTATCCGATAAGTTGCAAAAGAAGCATTGAGAAACACGATCCTTTGCCCTCAGCAGTGTCCGCGAGCGATGTCCTTGAAAGTGCTTTTGAGTCTTCCATCTTCTCGAGAACCAACAATGCGTACGTTCACTATGAGCTCGTTGAATATGCTAAACTCACGATTATGGCAATCAAGGGCCCGCGATACAAGTTCAGTGATCAGGGAATGTTTCACATTTTGTACCCAAAGTTTTTTCCCAACGTTGAGTCGGACAATTGGAGGCCGAACAGCGGGATCCTTTCCACTTTCTTTTCTCAAGACACCAAAAACCACAATATCATCTTGGCACCATCCATGAGCTCAAACTTTCGATACTTCCACCAGAGTATGCTGTCATCAATGAGAGTAGCACATAGCAAGAACCCGTGGGTACAACTCGTTGTCCCGTTTCTCAAGCAGTTGTTTTTCGAGATTGTATGCGAGGAATACCCCGACTCCAAGAACTGGAAAGATCACACCATACCTAGATCCAGCACAGATGTTTCAAGAAGGCTTCTTCTACGAAACATGAGATTTGCTATTTTTTGCATGTGCTTGAGTATTAGCTGGCATGAACGCTCACTTTCCGCGCCCACAGTCAAAAATAGCACCGAAACGTATATCATGAATGATGAGCTCAAGGTTAGCGTGGAGTTGAGAAAAATTGCCATCAACATTCTCAACTATCACTTGGATGAGTATGATGGCAACGCTGACAGCATTTATGAAGATGATTACAACTCTTACTTTCTTCTAGCGCTCATTTTACAAGTACATATTGATGGCTTGTTTGGAATCTTTGAGAATTACGAGCTCATGTATGCAATTGGCGACTTTATTTTGAAGGAGCGAAAACCAAAGACTCGCAATATGTCATCTTTGGAGCGGTATTTGCGCCATACCTTCAACATCTTAAACACCTTTTATGAATCAACGCAGGCGATCAACTTTTTCAACTACTCGATATCCGATATGGATAAAAAGCTGAAGTATCGGGATCTCAGCGATGACTATGATCTCACTGCCAACCATCAAAACAGAGAGCAGGATCTAACCAGTGATGAGTTTGAGTCAGATTCTGACATGGAAAATGCCAGGGATAAGAATATCAATGTCAGAGCAACATCCTTGGACTCAAAAGGTTTTAGTTTTACCGTGAATTTCAGGGGTGATAAAAGCGAGAACGATGCTCACGGCCTTGAAAATTCTGAAGCGCTGAGCCCTAAACGTGATCAGAATGATTCAAACGAGAGGCTTCGACAAGATAGTCCTGTAACACCCAGCTTGAATGATGGCACCGCATTTCTGAGCAACGCTTTGCCAAGGGCTCTCGTACGATTGGTGCAAGAGGTCGTTCATCTTACCAATCACAAAAATGTCTTTCGAACTCGTGGACAAGCCCCGAGAAATTTCCCGCGCATATGCGCTGAGGTGGAGGACAAGATCATGAACTTCAACCTCGAAAATCATTGGAAGTTGTACGACAATGAGTACAATCCGATCACGAATGTGGCGACTAAAGCTTTCATATCCGAGTTTCACCAAGGCTTGTACTACCACGTATCATGTTTTCATAATGCATTGATTGTCTATTTCAAAAGACTAATATTAGAGAGTGACATTAGTATGTGTCAAACGTATATCGCATCGAGCTTCGATCACATGGAGAAGCTACTATCATTGAGCAAGTCTTTGCAAGAAAGAGGCGAGGGACTCTCATTCAACCCGCTATTTTGGCCCCTTCTTATATGTGGATGTGAAATAGATTTGAAGGCCAATCCCCAGCTCAGAACGAGGTGTCGAAAGCTTTGGAAAGCTGAATGTTTCAAGCGCTTTAATCACTGGCGGTCTAAACAGATATTGTTTGAGGTATGGCATCGGAGAGAGGCGGAAGGCGAGAACTTCAGCTTCATGGATTTGATACGTGAGTGGGAAATTGTTTTGAGTTTGGGATGATTTTGGATGATTTTGGATGATTTTGGATGATTTTGGATGATTTTGGATGATTTTGGATGATTTTGGATGATTGATTGATTTTGATTGATTTTGGATGATTTTGTGTTCATTCGACTTTAGGCGTGCCGATCGGAGCTGCGGGAGAGAGATACAGGGCATGGTGAAATTGACCCTTTTCTATTTTTTCATGGATTTCTTGCACAAAGGTCGGGCTGAACTCATCGGAGAAGTTTTGAAAGTTGCTCGACGCATTTTTGCGGGTACTAACTGGGACGAACAGCTCGGCAAAAGGCACAAGTGCAACAATAGTAGCTCGTACTAGAAGGGTCCAGCTCGCGTGGTCTGTGGTTGAGTTTACATTGTAGTTTCCTCTGAGACACGTGTTGACAAAATTTACTCTGAACCCATTCGAATAGGGGTGCTGCTTGATACCATAAGAAACCACCTTTCGGGAGCCTCCATGTGCGATATTGACATATCTGAGACCCAGCTCCACACGAGGAACTCTACCAGCACACAGAGCATGCTGTGAACGTTTTTGTTCTCTTGCCTGCCATCGCGTGTACGTACGCGCCTGTCTTATCGTGATTTCGTCAAATGAGGTGGAGTTCGAGAAGGTATTCTTAACTGTACCAATGAGAAGGGCGGTAGTGAAGAAGATGATGAATGCTGTTAGGAAAAGCAATATGATAAAATGAGGAAGCAAAGATTCATCTTGATTCAACACTGATCGGGTGTGAACCGCCACGAAGACCAATGTAAGGATTGCGTATGCAGCGAAACACTCTAGAAACTTGTTGAACAACACGAAATTGTCTCTTCCGACAGCAGTACCTATCCACAAGCAATAGTGATCGAAGCGAGGAACGCAAATATTTAAGTCACTCAGATGAAAGGATCTGTCGGGCTTGAG
Organism: Metschnikowia corniflorae; assembly: GCA_030581935.1. Lineage (NCBI taxonomy): Eukaryota > Fungi > Ascomycota > Pichiomycetes > Serinales > Metschnikowiaceae > Metschnikowia > Metschnikowia corniflorae. Next base: position 28,526 of record JAKTWD010000579.1, read on the forward strand.
ATTTTGACATTTGGAACACCAAAAAGGATAACCTTGTTCGTCACATACGAAAATCTCGGGAACTGGGGAAGTGTCTTCCATTTTAAGATCATACAAGTCAAAGTTTTGAAAAGACGGTAGTGTGCCTGTCCCTTTGATAAATATCATAGCCCAGTAGAATAGACTTAGAAATTGAAATATTGATAGTAGAATCCAAAAGGCAATTGCAGCAGCTGCCGAGCGTTGATGAAATACTTGCTTCCAGGCGACAACATAGCAAGATGCGTAATCGATGTAGGCTTGTGCTCCCAAAACTATTAGGGGTACTATCTTTCTAGACTTTCGTAGCGATGCCTCCGGCTTCATATTTTCCACAGTGTTTTATATCTATTTGCATGATTTGTGAGATGCATCTATATCTGCAAGACGATTGTCCTGTATCACGATAGTAACTGCGCCGCGGTCTTGCCGGCCTTGCTGAACGACTGAATAGTTCACTCGCTCCATAATTTATGGCGTTTTTTTCTGCAACTCAACTATCATTTACTTCTTGAATTTTTTAAAGTTTATGCTTTACTGAAAGAAGAGGTCGCTTGATCGCGACGAAGGATTCAAATACGGCTTCTCCACCACGTAGCGATCGCCAGCCAGCTAGAATGACATGTAACTTCAATCAAAATACAGCCACCACTTATAGTTATTCAGAAAATCAATAAATAGTGAAATTTGCTTTAGAGTGAACGCGCGTTCAAGCTTTAGCTTTGTTATGTGCGATTGTACGTGGAGGCATTTAAAGGTGTAGCTTTCTCACGTTCGAATAGCACTGTCAATATTTCCCATATACATTCCCCGGAGAGACACGAGACAGTTTTTCCGTCTCGTATCTAGTCGTGCTCGCTTAGCAATATAGAAGATCAGACAAAGCGTAGATAGCGTACCCCTACGTAGTATGCCAAATACCATATGGGTGACAAAATATTTCCAAGCGCGTGCTACTTCAGAGAAACTTATGGAATCAAGAACGCTCACAATCTTTTGAAACACGCGTGGGGTCTCAGCTTGGCGATCACGAAACACGCGCACTGTGTGCTCATCAGGCCATGCAGACACCATGTTACAGTTTCAGATCTGCTGTTGCAATTTTTTTTACAAACTGTACAACACCATGGCCAGCGTGGGCTCACTCGGCGATGAAATAGGGGCTTTTAGCCTTTTACAGCTCATTCAGTAAAGCGATACATCCCTCTACGACTACACCTGATCTTCTCTAAGCTATAGCAAGAATCTATATGTAAACATTCGACGTGTGATCATGCATGTGGCAATGTGAGAGGGAAGCAATACATGGATAAAGCTTGCGCATAATGTACGAAATATTTGCCAGTCGACTGTTCCCAGACCTTTGAATGCTGACTAAAAGGTATCTGTTTCTGCGTTACTGACACAACGCTGCGGAAAAAAGCCTATTCGGCTAATGTCGGGTCTGCATCAAATCGACATGTAAGTTTGGGGGTCCGGGTGCGCAAAAACACGATGTGGACGCATTAAGCTTTGAGCTTCGGGGGCGTGTGGTTTGTAGCACTGCGAGGTTGTGTCCGCAATTAATCCGCTTTCCCGAGTCTCCCCACTTTGCGAAAATCCGACCGCAAGTCACGGGAATGAGGAGACATCCCAGGCAAGAGATACATCAGATACCTCTTCAATCAAAAAATCTGAGATGTCATCTGAGACGATCTATCAGCCTTGCATTGATAACTCCTTATTTGTATGGCCATTCCGATTGAAGCAAGCTGCCGGCGTTGTGAGATCCCAGCCATTGTTAGCTGATGCGCACGCCTACCCCACCCTCCCCATATAATTGTATGCACCCGCGATCCCGGTGTATGCACGGATAAAATGTATTTCCGGGGCCTACGCGCACGCCTGAACATCTCCACGTTTTTTTTTTTGCACGAGCACCCACCGGTCTCGCTTTCAATTTCTTCTCCTTCCATTTACACGATTTGATTGTATATTGGAGTAATTGAAAATTTAGGTAATAGAGTCCCAAGCACTGAGAACACATAAGCTTGATCTGGAGAAAGCGTCTACTTGTCTGTCGCTGCTGCTCTCATACACACCGCACCCCTTTGTTCGGTAAAAGTAGGAAAGACCCGGCCGCGTCGAAACAAGCAGTCGAAGCCGACGCAATCCAATTTCATTTGCGAAACGACAACAAAGATATCTGTTCCACTAAGAGAACATTGGGCGTCATTGCTTGATTATTTCTGAACATAGAAGAAGGAAAGTGAGTAGAGCGTCTCGCTGGTTTCCCCCATAGTCGGTGCTTCTAACTAGCCCCGCCCACTATTTCCGAAATTTGCGAGGAGACTTCAGATAACGACAAAGAAGTTTATTAACTCAATTTTGCAGATTATCATTGATAGCGTCAAACCGATTTCTTCATGTCTGCTGATTCGCCAGAATCGTTGACCCATGAGTCGATGGAGGATGCGTCGCTTCCCAACAAAGACATGCCGAGAAAGCGTTCTAAGGTGTCCCGTGCCTGTGATGCGTGCCGCCGTAAAAAGATTCGGTGCAATGCTGAATTTCTGACTACTCTTCTGAAAGTGACAAAGATGTGCACAAACTGTTCCAAGACGGGTGAACATTGTCTTTTCTCGCGCATTCCTTTGAAAAGAGGACCCTCGAAAGGGTACATACGAGACCTCGTAGACCACATGGACGGCCCGAAAGGTGACCACGGCTTTCGAGACGGTGATGATGGCGACAATTATAGACCAAGGCTGCAACTGATGGATGGCACAGGGATGCACTTCTATTCACACAATGCCTTGAAAACCGACCTGTACCAGAACTCCCCGCCATCTCCGATTTCGCAGACCCTGACGAAACCCCGATTTTCAAATAGACCCAAGTTTTCGTCGACCTCGCATATTACGCAGCCGATCATTCTTCCGCCAATTGTGGGACCGCAACCTCTGACCCAGGCCGTGAAGCTTTCTTTGCCGATACCCAAATACGCGAACTCGGTGAGTCCGCACAGTAATGGGATCAGTCTTCCAAACTTGCCCAATTCAATGCCGAATGCGCTCTCGGGTGATCACCCAGAACATAGAATACAAGGTCCATTGTGGAAAGTTCCATACGAGATGCCGAGTCTGAGCCCACCTCGCTCTAGTATATCTTCGCCAGGCGTCTCCAACGGCGTCAACTTCGATAGCAGAAGATCTTCTGTGGACTCAGTCAGCTCTATTCTGACATCGGGCTCTGTTTCAAGGCTTCCATCTTTGCAGCCACATTCGTCTTTGAATTCTGATCTGGATGGCTCTGAAGCTGCATCGTCTCGCGTAGTTTCGCCCCGCAACTCGATCAGTTCTCTTCTGTCTTTGAACGGGCGGGTCACACACCACCTTAATATATCGAGTAACGAACCAGTACCACCACAAGCTCAGCAAAGGAACGAGTTGCCAACGCCGCTGCCGATCCAGTTCTTTCCACATCTGGCACAGCTGCAGACTCCACACACAGACCTCCGGGCTTCTTTTCATCGTGGTCCCCTGGCATTCACCAATCCGAAGTCTGTCTCACCATCAAATGGGAATCCGCCAACCAGTCTTTTGAAACACGACCTCAAGACATATTACGCAAGCATACATGCCGGCTTGCCGCTTCTTCCCTTTGATGAGTTTCTTATCACACGAATGATTGATGACTTGCAAGCGGCAGCCGAGGCACGCACGGGCATAATTGAGTTTTTTATCACATCCTTGAACAATTTGATCAGGTATCAGATCGTTTCCAGCGATGCGATAAGGGGTCTGCTCATACAATTCAACAGGATCTATCCATTTGCATCGCCACCAAGAAATGAAGTGCTCTATCTTACATTCGCTGCTTTGCTCATGATCAACTATACTATCTTGCTACGAGGGGATTCTTGCTCCACAGCTATTGCGGCCGCAAACGGAATCTTCACAGATTTCAAGGTGCTTCAAACTTACAGGAGTTTAACCTCGACTGAAATTCTGGAATTGTGCCGTGATGACATTCAGCTCTATTTGCCCCGTTTGCACCTCTGCTTGCAGATTATCGATAGTTGCCATGCACTTTCTTGGGGATCCCAGTCACAGATAAAAAGACCCCCCACATTCTCGCTTGCTTACATGCCCGAGATCTTTTCCGAAAAATACATGGGCATGGAATTTAGTGAGAACAGAGAAATTGGAAAGCTCTTTGAGAAACTAGAGGCTATGAAATTTGAAGAGCTTTTCGACGAAAAGCCGCGGCGCAAAAGGTGGCCACATATTGTGACGCTGCCAGAGTACACGGACAGATCAAACATTGCTCTGCGGTTAATCCGCTTGCAAAAGGATAAGTTTGAACTCTTTGACTTTGCAATTGAGGTCTCAAATTTCTTCGAGAACCACCTGAAAATCGATTTCGAAGATGAATATACAAAAGACCACATTCATGACTACCAGCTCAAAACGAGTAGGTTGGCGAAAAAGCTTTCACAATCAATCTTGGGCTTCGTCAACTATATTTCCAGTACACGCATTCAGTCGAAGCATCTGCCTGTACTGGAAAGAGCAGAGCAAATCAATCCATTTCTTAACATCAGCTTCGGGCAGTGTTTGAGGCTCATCAAAATCAGCAAAGTTCTCGTAGAGTCCTTGATCGAGAACTCCGGTGACAAGGAAACGATCAATAGATCTACAAAAATTATCAATGATTTATCCATTGCTACCAACCTATTGATCGGTGATATCAATCAAAGCTCTAGTCGAATCGAGAACTCGCGCATGCTAATGGAGAGAATTAATCAGTCGGGGCTACCGGAGCATCAAAGCCAAAATATTTTGCAAGGGCCTGGAATCTCTGCGATCCAGATCTTCTCCAGGCAAATTAATACCTACAACTTGGAGTTCAGCAGCATAAAGAGGCTGGGCAGCACGGAAATGAAAGGCGCCCAAGCTTGGAAAGACGACTTTTTGAAAATTACAAATTGCTTTATTCTGCGCGAGGACATCAACGGATGGCTTTAATATGAGTCGAGATCTCTTCACCTGAAGCTCTCCACAAGTGATCCGCAAAGCTTTTATATACTAAATACATATGGAAGGTTTAGACAACGCGGTCTGATGAACTTAATCGATCTTGATTTGGGAGTAAATTTTGCGGACGAAGAATAAGTTGCTCAAGAATCCAATGGATCCACACACTAGGAAAACCAAAAACGAAATCACAGCAGAATATCCAACAAACAACACCGTTGAAGTGAAGCCCGAAAACGCGTTGTTGCGAATGAAGAATAAGGAGTGAATGAAAACATAAAGTGCACATCCTCCACCAACAAAAACTGACTTCCACTGCCACTTATAATTTTCTCCACACAATGTGTAGTAGATGGACAAGACAGAGATCAATGCGGTTGTCAAAACCATCAACACGAAGCAAAGGAACAAGAATCCAAACATGTAATAAATCCTGTTAAACCAGATCGACGAGTAAATGAAATAGAGCTCGACGGCAATCGACCCAAATGGGAAGAGACCACCACTTATCACGGCAGGAATTGTTCTCAAATACCATTGCTGGGGCGGAATTTGACGAGGAATCTGGTTCGTCCTAACAGGGACAGAAAAAGTCGAGCGCTTAGATTGCCAGATGGAGCCCGCAATCGACAAGGGAAGCGAAATAACAAACCAAATGACAATGATGGCGACCATTGTACCAATTGGTATGGCACCCGAGGAATGGACGTGAATCAAGAAAAAGTTCAAAAGGACAAACGCACCAAAAAGTAAGCCTGGAACAAGTGTTGGGGTCAAGATCAAGTTGAGCTTCCAATTTTCGCCTCCGAAAAATCTGTAGATGTAACCACTGACATATGACGAAATGACGCCAAAGAATATGAAAAGGATGAACATGAATGTCGACAACGCGCCTCTATTCGAAGGCGATAAGAGTCCGAACAATGCAAAGATGATGGTGACAAGTATCATGCAGAAAATTTGTGCACCACTTCCAACGAGGACCGACAAGAGCATTCGATTGGAAGGGGACCTAAAAACGTCACCATATACCAATTTCCAGCCACTTTCGTAAGCAACATCGTCATCAAGGTTGACTTCGTTGTATTTGATGATATCATTCTTCAACGTAGACACCAAGATGTGAGCCATTATGAATGCCAAGATGACGACCACCAAGGTAAAGTTGACTAATGACACCCACTGAATCTTCGGGTCATACACATGCAAGTATTTGTCCCACCTGGTGGCCCATACAGTCTTCGACTCTTCGAACTTCACGGAATAGGTGAACAATACCGGGCTATCCTTTTCATTCGATAATGATACAAGGGGCAAGTCGGACTTGCACACTTCTTCAGGACTGGCCTTTTGTTCGTCAATGCCGGTCCTATCGAGAGAAGAAGCATCTACAATAACACCGACAACTCTAATATTCTTGTCGTTTCTCCTATGATACTCAATGGTGATCGTGTAATGATTGAACAAATGTGGCTTCTCAGAGTCATCAACGCTTCCGATTGGGAACCCGGGGCTGTAAAACTCAGTGTGTGTTCTACTTTCCATAACGTGCCTCGCAGCAGGCAAGCCGTCAATAATCCAATTATGCGTGTAACCGGCTCGAATGTTACGATTCACAAATACTGCTTCGACTTTGTTGTATGTCGCCCTGCAAAGTGTGCGACAGTTTACTTCTTCCAACATCTTGATGTCAAAGGGAGAATCGAAGATCCGGTCCCCGAAGATAATAGCCCCCAAGGACTCCAGCTGCTTCTTGGGACCATCCTTCGGCTTGCAAAATTTGAATTTGGGATAGTAGTAGTCGTACGAGTAGATCGTCACCTTAGACTTACCCTTTGACTTGAAACTAGCCATGTGGTTGGAGGAGGGAGTCAAGTGATTTACAAACAACTGAATGGAGTCACCCTCAGCATAGTTTGTTGGGGCAACACCCGGCAAATAGAAAGCCGAGATAGCAGCAGCCCAGAAACTGAGGCCGACAATGAACGACCAAGAATTAGATTTCATTGTGCTTTGGTGAATCGACTCAGAAAAGACAAGTTGCTGAGAACGGGGACTCGTGTCGCATCAAGAAAGGCCGACATGATGTGTGTGCAGGAGAAATCATTCTATGTGCGGCTCGTATCATGTTGTGCATGCATCACATCGATGAATATCCTCTCTTCTCGAGATTAAATCCGATATAATCTCGTGGTAGTGGGAGAAATATGGAGTCGATGACCATTTTAGTCGACGATCACTTAATATCACTTCTGCAGCTTTCTGAGCTGATCTGTCATGGCTTTTATTTGTTGCAAACGTTGCAGTCCCCGACGCGCATCCACCATATAACGCGGCCTCTGTGGTGAAACGTCGCATACTAAACTCAAGCGCCGACATGCTCCACAAGGGGTACCATCCTCAGGACACGCCTTATGGCGGAGTCGGCATGTCCAACATCCGTGTTTGGATCTTCGAGCTCGGCGCTTCGCTTTTTCAACATTTCCGTTGCTTTGCTCCGCTGTTTTTTGATTCTTGCGGGTTTTTTTCCTCCCTACATCGGCCAGAAGCCCAGATCTTACAAGTGGCAGGCCGCGATGTGTCAGGGGCGGCGGATAAAAATCTGTAACTTTGAGTATCGAATCTTTACCAGCACTAAACACCACATTGTGTCTACTTGATTCATATTCGAGTGTAGCTTTTCTTGTAGCAGCTTCTTCAGATGCTAACTGCTCTTTTATATACTTTGAAATTAGAGCTATTTGTTCAATGCAGTTGGCAGTACCTGGGTCGGGCTCGGAAGACAACAACGTACAGTCGATAACGACATCGAAATCGCTCAATAAGTGGCCGTCACTGTCCATACTGAGAACCAGCTTTGCCTATTCGATACGCTTAAAAAGCAGAGATGTATCCAGAGGTACTTTGTTTGGCAAGTAAGTTGTGCTTAAAATGGAGTGACTGGTTTTTTGCAGCCTCCCGCGAGCAGCGAGCAACGTTGCATGAGAATTCGCAAATTGTTGGACCAACTCACAAATACGACTGTTCTGGGGATGTTTATTCTTGGCGAGAGTCAACATTTTATTCTTCCGCAGTGCCAAACTTTGTATTGTGTCTTACGCTTAGAAGTGTAGGTTCTTTGTGATGAGAACTTGAGGCCTTTTCAGTAAAATCCCCAAAATCGTCAAGCCCGAAATTAGAATGCCGAAAATCTAAAAGAATCGCCTCGTAAAGATTTTTAGTACCGAGAAGAGGTTTGCAGTTAAAGAAAAGCAGGTCAGAGTCATATTAGTTTTGGTATGCAGTGATTCAACACAATCCTCCAAGGAATTATCGGTATCAGCTAATCTGTTGTGCGCTCACATAGCTTAGAATCCAGTTCAAGTTAGTGAGGAGGTACTTGCAAGACTCGGTCCACAGGACATTTGAAGTCGCTCTTATGCTCTTTCCCCCTATCGTTCCGCGCTTTACAGAAATCTTGTAAGGAAGAACAAGCTCAGGATCTCTTTGCAGCAATTGAGTCTCAAACTGAGTAACAATGTCCAAAATGGCAATCATAGATATATCCAACTTGTTGAAATTGAAGAGCTTTCCAAGAGAAAATTCATTGGAAGAGTAAAGCTGTAAAACAGAACTCGTTTTTGCAACAGTATCCGAGTCTGGCTGCGATACAGGAAGCTTCATGAGAAATGATTCCGATCCCATTGGCACAAGCTTATAGTGTTCGAGACTGAATCCTAGCCGATTTTCCATGAATTTGAGCATTGACACAATTTGCCCCAAAGCAACATTGCACTCTGGCCAGGATACCCTATATCCAAGTCTGAATCCATTAATTGAGCCATATTCTGACTCGAACAGTATGTCGAATAGTCGTTTGAAAACGTTGAATTTTCGAAGCTCATCCAAGTGGGTTAAGTGCTTGTGGTAAAGAGCTTTGGTCTGGTTTAGGGTACGATGCTTGTCTTGGAGCTTCAAACCCAATTCGTTCCTCCTTTGATAAATATCATTGAGCCCATGTGTCTCTAGGTGTTTCATCTGGTCTTGTAGAGTTTTTAGCTGGTCTTTGAGCTGTTGATTCTTTGCCTCCAAGGCTTCCAATTCTGTAAATTTAGCCGTTTCTAGTTTTTCGAGCTCCCCTACTTCGCTCGCAAGCTTCTCCAAGTCTTCGGATATCGGGTTCCGAGCAACTTGAATATCGCTATCTCTTTCTTTGAGTTTTCTCAAGAAGGTCGTGTAGTATTCTTTTTCTCTTTGGCTTTGATCAAACTTGAGTTTATAGTTGTTTGTCAAAAGATCTGAGCATTCGGAGCACATTGGATGATCTATATCTTGGTTCACCAGAAGTATTTCAAAGATTTTGTTTAAAGTTTTTATTTTTGAAAAGTCAGGAAGCTGATCTTCGCTGGGTTCATTTTTCTTATCGAGATCAGTCTCTGATTGTAAACGGGACCTCTCGGTGTCTTCGGTGTCGAGTATGTACACAAAAGACTGCTCATCGTTCTCATTCCCAGTGTTATTTAGCTCCATGAAATTGCGAGAGTGAATGGCCTGCTCATCATTGTCTTTCACGGCTCGATCGAACTTATCTAGCCTGTCTCTCAGAATATGTTCAGAAGATGTCGAATTGAGACGCTGGGGCAGTTTGGACGCTTTCGAAACGAGAAGCTTGGCTTGAGCTTGTGAAATGTTTTTGAACGAGTTATCGAGTTGAATCTGATTATTGCAGTTTTGACACCGAAATGGCATTTTGTTCATGCTGATAGTTTGCGTTGGGACATTCTTGATCGGCTCTCCACAATTGACTTGAGTAACGACCTGCATGATTGTGCACCATACTAAGATACAGAAAATTATGCAGATAACTATTGAAACACATCCAAATAAATTTATGTATTTATTTGATCTCAAAAGAAGACTGAACAGGGATTTATTGATTCGTTTATAACAAAAAAACTTCCGTCTTCTTCGAGATCTTTATCTTCACGGTGTTGCTCGGAACAACCTCTTACCAAGGCAAGCTGACACAGCATCAGACCTCTTTTCACGTGCAATCTAATTTTGAGTGTCCCTTCAGGCTGATACTTAGAACTTGACATAGAAGATACTGGAGACATACTCGAAACGATATATCCCTTACTTTCAAGTGCGATTTTTTCTGAAAAAACACACATCAAATTACAGGAAGTCACTTGAAACTGACTAAAAACTATACAACTATAAGAAAATACATGCGATACATATAGAACACTGAGCAATGAAAGCTCGGAATTTCTCAAGCCTTGGCTTCCCCTCCTTACTCTACCCGCTGCTTACGCTACGTCAACCTGCTAGCACTCTAGTAGATTCCAACGCTCGCTTCAAGGTGCGATCCAGGAGTTTGTTTTGTCTTTTTTTTTAAAGCATGTCTGTTTTTTTTAAGAATCAATTGTACTATAGGGGGCAACAAATGGTAAATCTTTTTGTATAGCGTGTCATCTTTATGCAAGGACAATGCTACTCAACTCTGTATTGTTAAAATTGACAGATGTACTACCGCGGTTTTTTTTTAACACTTATTCAGGTTTTTCTTTTATTATCTTATTTAAAGAATCAGTTGTATTACAGGGGGCTACCACCTGAAGCTACAAAATTCATAATTCTATAGAAAAACCTGTAATACATCTTGGAAAAGGCGCTGAGTAGTGAAATAGCCCGACTTTAAAGAATCAATTGTATTATAGGGGGCTCCCACCTAAAAAAAAAGCTACAATCTTTAATTTTTTATTGAAGTATCAATTAGATCCTTCTACAGAAAGACCTATAATACATTTTGGAAAAGGCACTGAGTAGTAAAAGAGCCCCACTTTCTCAAGCCTTATTTTTTTTTTCAAAGAATCAATAGTATTATAGGAGGCTCCCACCTGAAGCTACAAAATCTATACTTCTATAGAATAATACATTTTAGAAAAGGCACTGAGTAGTGAATGAGCCCGACTTTCCCAAGCCTTACTCTCTCCTCCTTACCCTCTCCGCTTCTGCAAGCCGTGTCAGTCCGTTCTGACCCGAGTATGCTCCAAGAACTTCTTCAACTTGCGTCTCAGAAGTGGTTGAAGCACAATAATTTCTCCAGGAGAGGTTGAAAGATATCACCTCAACTCTGGCAGTGAACTAATTTGACCTCGCGGTGCGCACTAATTTTTTTTTTGAAAAAAGGCAACTTGTCCGAGCGGTTAAGGAGAAAGATTAGAAATCTTTTGGGCTTTGCCCGCGCAGGTTCGAGTCCTGCAGTTGTCGCTACAATTAATTTTTTTTTCGAAATAAAACTTTAAAACTTTAGAGCCTGACCTACTTAATGAATTTTTTGCTTAAAATAATTGAAAGGTTTGGATTCCTTTTTTGAAAATAATTCATTTGGTATTTGCGAATGTCCTTGCATATTCTTACAAGTTTATGAACTAAGTTTCAACAAGCAGAGAGCCTAGGCAATATAAATCACTTTGCATTTACTAATGTATTTGATCGTATTCGATTTTTGCAGTGTCCTCAGGAGCAACCCATGTTGATATCTCTTCATCTGTTCTCGCAATATAGTGACCATCAACATTGTTGAAATCACACCAAAAGAACGAGGTGCATCCCTTGTTTTGATAAACATTTTCGCACAGCCAAAAATACTTTCCTCTGGTAGCCACTGATTTGAACGATCGTCTCAAGACCATTGAAGTGTCACACTTGCATTTTGGCAGGTTCTCTATGAAGAAGCATGGGTAACATCTTGCAGTGATGCCAAATCTAGATGTTCCAAGTTTGGGATGCACGTCGATAGCCTTCAGCATGGGACTCAAGCAATGCTTAAATTCCTCTTGACAACCTGGCCGCATGACAAACAAACTATTATGAGGTAGGGGAATCTGGTATATAGGAGCATCATCTTTGTAAGTACTCCTGAGCCGGAACATTCTTGTAGTACCAAGTGAAATCGAAGCGACGAAGTTGTGCGGCCCGATATGGGAAAGACGGTCTGAATGCCAATCCATGTTGTTCAGAAGCTTCTCGTAGCGGTTCACAACACAGAAATCGCTAGTCCATGGGTCCGAAGACTGCCATGCAAGCCTTTCGGAACTCGGGATGACTGTTTCATTCATATACCGTTCGATGTAGCGGGCGGCATCTTCCATGCTCTCGCTAAACGTGTTCGGTTTTGGCCTTTTGAGGCCATTATATACTAGCTGCGCATACGTAGCAGAAGGCCGTGAGAAGATCCCTGTGGCACTGTTCAGTTCACACTGATTGCCAAAAAGATAAAATTTATTCGAACTGAACTTATCTTTCGAGCTTAAAAAATCATCTACAATTCTCTCGCTGATTGATTCAGGCAAAAAGTTTAAATGTAGCGACGCATATGGATATAGGTGAGTTCTCACATCCAGAGGCGTGTTGAGAGTGATTACCTTCAGGGTGTTCCGATGAGTTTTGGATGCGCCGGAGACAGCCTTTTCTCCGTCATCAAATTTCGGTGTGGCCCTTATCTCGTCTAATTTAACTCTTTTTGCGGGGTGCCGGCTAGGTAGAAGAGGAGCAAAGCTGGTGAGAGCAGCCTGAGCAGAGGCCTGCCTTTTCTTTGACCGTGGTTTGCCATCGATCAAACTGCGCGTTTCATCGATATCTCCGTCACAGTTTTCTAGAAAGTCTTTGAGGACATCCTGCAGGATACTCGGGTAGTATAATTTAAGAAGCAGAAGCTTGTCTTGGAAAAGATCATCCATGACGAATGCTACTACCAACAAACTCTTCGATTGACTGTCTTAGGCACACGCGGCGTTAGATGCACGAAGCGCGCGCAGTACGGCATGCGACTCTAAAATGATTCTGCAAGGAAGGCGCTTATGCATGATGACCTTATATATATATGCAAGCCGCTGCGAAGATCCGGATCTCAGTTTTTTCTCTAGGGACCCTTCATTTCGAGGACTACGGAAAACGTTCATTTGCTCCGGTCGCCGCTGCCATTACATATCCTCTATTTCAACCCGTAGTGAAATAGAACTCTCAGCACACGTCTCAAACCCATTTTATACCTTTATTCATGTCGAAAAACTCGTTCGAGGCCGAGCCCAAGCAAGTCGTGGCTACCAATGCCAATGAACCTATCACTGAGGAGCCAAAGCCCACCTCGATGGACATGTCACGGAGCTCCAACGATGACAGAGGCACGATAGAAACATACGAAGATAACGCTAGTGGATATCAAAGAGAAACGAATGAGTGCACCGAGTTTTGTATCGACTTGTTCACTTGTTTCGGTGCCTGTGAAACATGCTGTCCTCTGACGGGAGAGGGCTGTTTGAGCAGTACTGCTGCGTTCTTCGGAAACATTTGTGTGGGTATGCTCAAGTGCTAAAGGTCATGAGACCAGGTAAGACTAGATTAATTTGTTGAAATACATGCTATAGATTTGTTGTTCCATCCTTCAGGAAAGGTCCGTTGTGGGCCAACTCGGTTCAGTAGCCGGGCGAGATGCCGGGAGAGGCGCGCGAAGAAGATTATTTTTCCGAGAAAGCCGCCTCCATTGTCCTTCTCGCTTCCATATTCTGTAGAAAACAATAGATGTTTTGGTGGAGGTAAATCCAGGGGCCTAAATTTTCTTCAGGTCTTCTCTTTTTTTCCGCACAAGTTGGAAATCGGTTTTCTTTTGCCTCAATGACTTTTGTGCCTAAGCTTACCTTCCCCTATGGTTTCTGTGGTTTCTTTTTTTTTCCTCGCGCTCGAGATTTCTGTGCGGGACCAATTTGCACCCATGCGGCGGAGTAGGTCGAACAAATCCACCACAGTCTAAATTATGAAGGAACCGGGTTTCGACACACCTCATAAGATAGCCCATAATGACATAAGAAAGAAAAAGTCTCGATCACGAGCGCATCACAAATTGCACAAGAAGGTATCACCCATTGCTGAAGATCCTGGTGAACCGCAAATGAATCACTCACCTCAGACAACCCAATATACTGATTGTAAAGATGCTTTCCTGAAATATGACAACCCGTCACCAACTAGTGACTCAGCACTCGAAAGGCCCAAAATAATGACAACGGCTACCGAAGGTATTTCGACGGATGATTTCTCGCCTCCCTGGATGGGTGTAGGGTCAGGTACTATATTCTCAGAATCCTTAAGTGACCAATCTTTACATACTGCTTTTCCGTCTGAGAATAATATTTTTCAAGTCAACACCCAAGAGCGCCAAGACCGGAAGACTGAAGAAACACGAAAATCTGTTGTGGATACGTTTTCTTTCAGTAACAGCGAAGTCTTCGAAATCTCACAATTACGTGACGCACACATCAAACCAACCAGCATCATACAAGGACCGGGCCACATGGACCATCGATTCATAGAAAGCTCCATATCTGGAACCAGTGTAATAGAGCAAATGGAACTCGAGACGGAAAATGAAGAGAGAGAGGTGAAACCACGCAAATCCATACTCAAAACCATGCTTCTCATCATCTTGTTTATATCGCTACTAATTTCCTTGTACTTCGCTATCTTTGGTTCATATCTTTCATTTCAGTTATATTATGGCTCCCTTTCGGACGAGCAAAAACAACAACTTAAGAATTATTTGCAGGTTGCTCTGCTTAGCGATGCGAACACGCTCAAGTTCTCTGCCTTGAAGATACAGAAAACTTCCATTAACATGTCGGGCTTGACTTATGCGCCCAGAGGCACAAACGAGCCCAGTTGCGGGTACTCGAGGGATGACGCGATTCGTGACTTAGCCTTGGTCTCCACAGTCACCAGCAAGATCAAAACCTACGGCACTCAATGTCTGCAAATGGATCACATCTTGTATGCAATTGAGACCTTGGGGCTAGACTTAGATGTCTCAATGGGGATCTGGCTCGGAAGTGACCCCCTTGAGAATGAGATCCAGCTTCTTAAGGCAAAAAACATCCTATTAAAGGCAAACACTGACCACATCAAATCAATTTTGATTGGGCACGAGTCTTTAAAAAGATCAGATGTGAACGAGGTTACTCTTATATCACACATCAAGAGCTTTAGAAAGTTTTTGTACGCCAACGACAAGGAGATCTCTGTGGGCACATCCGAGTCACCATTTTTTGTCACCCAGAGCTTAGTCAATGCGTGTGACGTTCTTGGCTTCACCGTACACCCATTTTTAGCGGGCGTTGAATCAAATGAGGCAGCCCTATGGAGTCTGAAACAATTTTCGGAGATGAAAAACAAGTTTTTCAATGGAAGAACAGATTTTTTCATTTCAGAAATCGGTTGGCCGTACCAAGGTGGCCGATTTAAGCTGGCGCAAGCCTCGCCAGCTGATTACCATAAATTTATGTACTCATGGCTTGAGGAAGAATCCAAGCTGATTTTCGATGATTGGTATTGTTTCGAAGCGTTTGATGAACCTTGGAAAATTAGGTTCAATGAGCCTCCTGATTTTTGGGAAACCCAGTGGGGCATCTTCGATAAAAAGAAGAAACAAAAATTGAGCTCTGCGGCTTGGACCCGTAATCAAAGGTAATACATCTTGTAAACGAGCCACAAATAGAACCATGCGAAGCACCCAAAGGAAACGGTGGTGTTGGCAATAGTCCAAAGGTCTGGATAACGCGCTGGCGGGTCAAGAAGTAGACATACCGCGTGAATCAAGAACATTGCTGCATATGACAAAAAGATCACAGATCGAAAGACATAGCTTCGATTCTGTGGAAGCACTAAGTTTTTCCAATTGTTCATTTGAAACCCATTGAGAAGCCAATTGATCAAGAATAAGCAGACCGTGTACTGCAATCCCAAACCGTCTCTTCTCAAGAGTGGAAAAAGACTGAAAGTAGCAACATTGTTTATCCACTGGATAACATAGACCTCCGAAGAACTGAACGAAAGCAACAAAAAGGTGGACGGAACCAAGGGAACCAAAACTGTTTTCTCATGTACCTGAAACAGGAAAAGATAAAAGGCCCATGCGGTCGCCGCGAAGCCATATATGGTTAGTTCTGGAGGCGTCTTTTGATACCTTATTGTTTTCCAGAAAGCCATGGCGCAAGGAGGTAATGCCCCAAGTAAAGTCAACGCGAGAG
This sequence comes from Metschnikowia corniflorae, assembly GCA_030581935.1. Taxonomy (NCBI): domain Eukaryota; kingdom Fungi; phylum Ascomycota; class Pichiomycetes; order Serinales; family Metschnikowiaceae; genus Metschnikowia; species Metschnikowia corniflorae. The sequence continues at coordinate 44,628 of JAKTWD010000579.1, forward strand.
ACATGGCTTTGAGTTGGGATGCGCTGAATTTAGATGCGTACTTCACCAAAATATTCGAGGTACACCAGAAGTTGGCAACCTTGTCCTCGAAAAGCCCTCTTTCAAAAGGAAATATCCTCGTTACTATCTGCAAAATTAATTCGACGGCCTCAGTCGCAGAACGCGCTGAGAGCAACCAGGGTAAAATAATGACGAAAGTGGTTATTGCCACAGTCAACCCAACTGAGATAAGCTTGCTTATGTTGAAGGTTGTCAATGTACCAATGAATGTCTTTTTAGGCGTGAAAAGTTTGGACAAAATGAACGCGAAAATAAATGGGCTATAGTATAACGCCATTTGCTTAAAAAGTATCGAGCAGACAAACCAAATGGAGGCAAGTATTAGGTTGCCTTTCAAAAGATCAATGACGGAAAGAAGGAAGAGGCCCAACATGACTGCATTATACTGGAAGTGGCCATTATCAATGAGTATAAGACTGGGTTGACAAAAGATCAACGCAAGAATGACAACCTGGTGCATTCGGCTCATATTTTCTTTTTTGCCTCCGAGATAAGAAGCAAGTTGCATCACAGCGGGGAAGTATATGATTAATTCACTGACTAAACACGAAAGGCGCATGAAATTCTTTAGTTGAGGGGTTTCAAAACCTCTTGACGAAACTAAATCAAACCATTCAGGGTTGATAAATGAGCCCACTTTCCCGAAAAGCCACAGGTGATAGGCTGTGAGCGGCGGGTAATCAAGTCCCCAGTATTGTAAGTCGTAGAAGTACCATGACTTCAAAGGAAGATGTACTGTCAATTCCATCCAATGTCTTTGAGCCTCAAAATCCCCATTGATTGGTTTTTCACTTTGCCCCGAAAACAGACCAAGACCAACAGCTGCTTTGAGAAGAATAACGCTCAAGATCAAAATATATCTTGCCGCCCATTGATCCTGAGGTCTCTCGAACACTCTGAGGACGTCATATAGTGGAGAGCTGGTGAATGGGGTGGACGATTTCGCAATTGCGACTTTACTCGATTGTCTTCCCAGCGACAAACTTTTTGAATGAGCCGATTGAGGCTCGGCTATTTCTTTCGCTCGCTTTTGCGCTGTTTTGGCCATTTCCCTAATGCCGATAAATTTCACTAGTGAAAGTTCAGACATCCTGTTGTGGTCCACATGCGAACTTTTCAGGCGGGGCTGATCACGTGACTGTAGATTTCTATAAGTATTAATTGTATTATAGGGGGCTCCCATCTGAAGCTACAAAATCTATACTCCTGTAGGAAAACCTATAATACATCTTGAAGAAGGCACTGAGTAGCGAAAGAGCCCGACTTTCCCAAGCCCTTCTGTAAAGGGACGAACCACAAGGACGGAGCTGTGAAGTACAATTTGCACAAATCTGAGAGTGTGATCGAGATAAATATGATTTCTTTTTGCTAATTGTATTGTGATTTTAGGTTAAGTATACCACCGGGTGTCTTCTTTTTCGAAAGGTGTCAGAAGAAAGCGATTGAAAAAGACCTTGACCAAGATCGTATACCTAAGCACACAATTTTTTCTTTGAAAAATTGGCAACTTGTCCGAGCGGTTAAGGAGAAAGATTAGAAATCTTTTGGGCTTTGCCCGCGCAGGTTCGAGTCCTGCAGTTGTCGCTCGATTACGGTATCTTTCAATACTTTCGATTTTTTTTTAAAAAAGTCGTTCACGCAGCCGATTACTCTTTCTGATAAGTCATCTTCTTTTTCCACTACGACAGTACACATGGGAGTCGATCTGGATTATAAACAATTGGCAAATCTGTTGCTCATTAGCTATACGAAAGGTGTGTTAAAGAATGCACAAAAGCGAGCGTCTCAACGTATTAGTGTACGCAATGACTCAGATGGCAGAATCATTGACCTGATTCGACGAATTTCCGAGGAACTCGCTCGGTACAATGACCCTTCCAGTCTTGAAAAAGCTTTAGATGCCATTGACTTGGGGAAGATTTACGCAGGCGTAGATCAACGAGAGAAGAACAAAGATGATCCAAGTCTTGGCTACGAAGATTTAGTGGTCAAAGAAACACTTAAGTACTTCAAGGAGGATTTCTTTCGTTGGGTGAACAGACCGGAATGCCCAAATTGTCGAAAAAATGGCGAGAATATCGCACCTACGGGGTCCACAGGGCCCCCACGCATAAACCCAGATTATGTATCCGTGATTGAATTGTACAAATGCACGGACTGTAATCAAATTGTCACGTTCCCTCGAATTAACAATCCAGCGAAGTTATTGGAGACAAGAATGGGAAGGTGCGGGGAGTGGGTGAATTGTTTTATGCTTGTATTGAGAGCGGTAGCCGGCTCCGATGTGCAGACTCGCTACGTATGGAATGCCGAGGACCATGTGTGGTGCGAGTATTTTAGCAATGAACTCAAAAGATGGGTTCATTTGGACCCCTGCGAAAATGTGTTCGACGAATGCTCGTTGTACTCGAAAAACTGGGGTAAGAAGATGAGCTGGGTCTTTGGCATTGGCGAGAATCACTTGGCGGATCTTAGCTCCAAGTATGTGACGGAGCGTGAGAGAGCAATTCCCAAAGGCGATGTGGCAAATGAAAGAAAAATCCAAGAGTTCTTGGTGTATTGGAATGCAGGCTTGCTCTTGAAAAGATGGAAAACATTGCAACTTCTCGATGTCAGCGATAACGAGACATATTTGCGGCTATACAACGAAATTCTTCTACCTCAGGCCAGGGAAAAAGTCAGCAATGGCGCACAGCCCACCAAGAGCCAAAACTTGCCACAAGGACGACAAACGGGTGATGCACTGTGGACAGCTGCGAGAGGCGAGGATGGTTGAAATTGTCAACATTGAACGGCTATATTTTATGTTTGTATACCTTTCGAATGACGGAATAATTTGATGCCTACCCACGAAAACAATGCCCACCACCATGCGACCACGTAGATACACCATAGACTAATTACGACGTAATCTAATTTCTCGCACCACGATTTGAGCTGAGAATGTAGCCGTACAGTTTCTTCGTGGGCCTTGAGAGGGCTTATGATCCACGCCCAACACTTGAAAAGCGTATTGATAGTGACTATGAACAAGCCCCATGTCAATAGTAGTAACATGTATCCATAGGTCGCCACAGATGTACTATTTGATACTTTGCGCTCATATTCTGCGCTTGCAAGGTCTTGAGAAAAGTTGAGAAGCGGAAGCGGTTCGTCAATCTCCATTATGTGACGTGGGGAGCTGATGCTTACTCAATAAGCTTGAAGTATGTAGAGAGCTTAGTGGTGAATGACGCGTTCGCTATTCATTAGCCCGTGCGCACTGTTTACGATAATGACTCTATCGCCAGATGTGCTGCTGTGGTGTATGCTTCTCCCAAACTCAATAGGGCACAAAAATTACGATGTTTACCTTGCAGAAGATTTTTATTTCTTTTCGAAATCTATGTGAGAATCACTCATTGATGTTTACCTTTGATCCACCTAGAAGATGAGGAGCCACTTCTTGCAACCAACTCAACTCAATTTTTGAACAGTTTCTTCCATACGCTTTTGTAGTGAACACGTATTCTATGAACATGACAGCATCCATGTTAGATTTACCAAAAAGATTTGAGGATGGATGGACGCTGATCAATTGACCGGTAGAGCAAGTCCTGAAAGACCTGTCCGGCATGCCAATAGCTGTGTTTAGTGTAAAGCCCTTGAGAAAAGCCTTGAGAATATTCTCGATGCTTATCAGACTCAGGAGCTTGTCAAAGCCGTCCTCGTCCTCGTCTTCGTCGTCTGTTTTGGTGAGCTGAAACCGGAGGTTTTTAAGCTGCAGCTCTCGTTCATGCTGGCTCAAAGACTCATCCTGTTTAATGGTCGTGATCATGTAGTCTGTCAACTGCTTCCTGACTTTGAAAACGTTTCTGAATCCTTTGTAGCTGAAAAACATTTCTTTGCACCATAACTTGAGTTCTGTAGTGCTATTCTGGTCATCAAGCCTCTTGAAATGGTCAAAGTACTCTTTCAAAGAGATAAGGTCCCCCAGACGTATTCCTAATGGGCAATATTGTCTTCTTTTCATGTTCACTTCATCGCGCAATTCACCATTACCTCCGACGTTGAGTATAAGGTTATCCACTGAGAGGCAGGACACAATATCGATAACATCATGCAATACCCCCAACTCAAAAGCACTTATCAAAACAGCAGAAAGCGCTGGTGGCAAGGGTAAAACGGCCATTTTCATACCAAGCGGGGTCACCGACCCAGACGTATCCAAAGCGCCGAGAGCATAAAGTGTATTGAGAGCACTCAAGATGCTTTCTCTGCCAGGATGCTCGAGCCATGACCAGTTGAGAAGATCGTTAACGCCCATTCTCTTCAAAGTCAAGATAGGCAATATGATATCGTTCCTCAAAATCTCGGATTCCTGTTGCTTCGGGAGTATATTCAAAAAAAGCTTCTCAGAATAAAGACGGAACACTTTCCCGGCGCTTTCTCTTCCTGCTCTTCCTGCTCTTTGTTTGGCAGATGCTTGCGAAATTGGGGTTGTGAGCAACGAGGAAAGCCCGAGCTGATGCTTCCACACTTTCACCTTACGAAGGCCAGAGTCGATCACGTATTTCACACCACTAACAGTGATCGAAGTTTCGGCTATATTTGTTGCCAAAATAATCTTTCTCTTTCGTGCGCTTAATTTCTCGAAAATCTTCAGCTGTTGACCTGGCGATAAGGCTGCGTAAAGAGGTAGCGCTACAATGAGTGGAGCATCTTTTGGGAGTTCTGGGGCTAAAGTGTTGAGGATGGAGACACAGTTGTCAATTTCCTCTTGACCTGGCAAAAAGCACAAAACGTCACCTTCCTGTTCTGCCTGATTGAGTTGTACCACACTTTTGATCATTGTGTCAACAATGTCCTCGGAAGACTCTCCTAGATAGTGTCTGGACACTGGATACATCTTTCCCTCTATGTACAAAATGGGAGCGTGGTCAAAGAATCGACTGAAAAGATCTGCGTTCAAAGTTGCAGACATGACAATCACCTTCAAGTCTGTACGCTTTTTGTTGAGCATCAACTGTTTTAGGAAACCAAGTATCAAGTCCGTGAGCACCGTTCTTTCGTGAGCCTCATCAATAACTATGGTTGAGTATTTGGAGAGAGTGGGATCTAGCATCAACTCTCTGATAAGCATACCATCCGTTAAATAATTCAACTTGGTTCTGTTGGATGTGACATTGGAAAAACGCACTTGGTATCCTACTTCTTGTCCAATAGCACACCCGTATTCTTCACTGACTCTTGAGGCTAACGAAGCGGCTGCAACTCTACGCGGCTGCGTGACTGCTATTTTCTTTTTGTTGAGCGCCATAAGAAACTGGGGAATCTGTGTAGATTTACCCGACCCCGTTTCACCAATAATTACGGTCACTTGATTTCGCGAGACATAGTCAAGTATTTTCTCCTGATGTTGATAAATAGGCAACTTTTCGCGGACTTCTAGTAGTTCCAGAGCCTTAGAAAGTATGGCGCTTCGAGGAATGCTTTTAGAAATACGAAACGCTCGAGCTTCATCGTCGTCGTCGTCATCATCGCCATTGCTTTCGTCCCCGTTGAAAAAAACCTGCTTTTTCTTTTCGCTCCGGATAATCAATGGCTTTGAGTTTCCAGACTTTTCCACATGTACGTCGTACACCGGCTTTGATTGTACTTTTTCGTTCTTCTTCTGGATAGAGGTGGAATCGACATTGATGGAGTCGCCATTGTGCAACAGATGTCTTTTCAGAGGCTGCGGCGCTAGGTGGTTGCCTTCGAGAGTCCTCAGCTTCACATCAGAAGCTGCATCATCTACCTCATCGATCTCATTCTGATCGACAAACTTTGTCTTTTTGTTGGCTCTATTGATGCGAACATCCTGAGCTAGCGTTTGTGCCGGTTCATTATGAGACTTCTTCGATCTCTTCCTCTTCCTTTTCTTGGTTCCACTACTGTCTGCGACATGGTTCTCCACATTATTCGACATTTTTGTGTAAAGAAATTATTATGGGCATCCGATGAGGCGCTTATACAGTAGCCGATGAGTAGCTTCCATGTGCGCGAAGCCTTCTGCTAATAATGGCCTGTCGAGACAAACCGTATTTAGTGATGATAACTAATACAGTGAGAACTAGCGATGGCTAGCGAGAAATTTGACAAAAGTTAGCAAATTGGAAATATTTGTCTCATTAGATCATGGTATCTGATACATGAGACATCAGCTTTATGTTTCCGCTTCCAGGAATTTCACTCATGAACTCGGTACTGAACGCGACCAGCCTTCATACAACTGGCTCGGGTATTCGTCTGCTATTAGCCTGCCGGTTCAATCCTGAAATATACATTTCGTAAGAGTTTTATCAGACTATCGTAATCGTTTCGAAAAAACACCTTTTTTTCAAAAAGAGGCATGCTTTTTCGTGTGCGACAAATTCAGCTCCCCAAGGGTAGATGGAATAGGTATCAATCGTCTGGTGTGGTTGCGTCGGTTGAGGCTCCGCCTGATACAATTTCAATTGTGCCGCCAGTGCATCTTTTAACAAAACCGGCACATTTCGAAAACGACTACAAGCAGTCACTTCTCACACATTTGCAAAATAGAAACTTAGTGGAGTCGACTACAAGTGATGACCTTTATAAGTTGACTGAGCCGGGGAGCTCTAAAATGAAGCTTTATTGTGGAGCAGACCCGACCGCCAAGTCGCTTCATTTGGGCAATTTGCTCCCACTTATGGTTTTACTACATTTTCGCTTGAGAGGCCATGACGTGTTTGGACTTGTGGGAGGAGCTACGGGAGCTGTTGGTGACCCCAGTGGGCGCACCTCCGAAAGATCTGAGATGGAGAAGCAAGAGAGAAATAATAATGTAACTGAGATTCAGAACCAAATGAAAAACTTTTTTGAAAATGGCGTTCGGTACGCGCAGTCTCGACTGATTCCAACTCTTGAAGACCCATCAACCATTGGCTCTTTCACGCCGGTTAACAATGCAGACTGGTGGAAATCCGTCAACCTCCTAGACTTTTTGGCAACTTTCGGAAAGCATATCAGAATCTCTCAGATGCTTGCTAGAGACTCGATTCTGTCGAGGCTTGACTCGCTGCAAGGGCTTGGCTTCAATGAGTTCACGTACCAAATCCTTCAAGCTTACGACTTTTGGCATCTCTTTAACACCCAAGGGGTCAACATACAAGTCGGTGGAAATGACCAATGGGGTAATATCACCGCTGGAACCGACTTGATATCGCGCGTTCAAAAGTACTTTGCAAAGCCTGGGAAAAATGAGGAAGAGCCGGCATTTGGTATGACGGTGCCTCTTTTGACTACTCCGAGTGGCCAAAAATTTGGGAAATCAGCCGGAAATGCTATCTTCATTAGTGCTTCCATGTCTTCGCCATTCCAACTCTATCAGTTTTTCATCAATAGCCAAGATGATATGGTAGATAAGCTCTTGAAGATGTTCACTCTACTTCCATTGGAGTCCATTGAGACTGAAGTCATGAAGAAACACATGGCCGATCCAGGTCTTCGCATCGCTCAAAGGGTGCTCGCAAGGGAGGTCGTAGACTTGATTCATGGACCAGGCACCGGAGATGAAATGGCCTACATAACCAGTTTCTTGTTTCCGACTCCTGACCATCCGTTCGACGATGAGATTTCGGCAAACAGACTACTTCAAAAGTTTGCGAAATCTGGAATCTTGCTGCGTGTCAATCTCTCGTCTTTCAAGAGCCCAAGCGAAGTGAAAATGAGCAGCCTCTTGGCGAAAATAACGCAAAAATCGAGGAGCGAGACAAAAAACTTGATCAGGGCTGGCGGTGTCTACTTGGGGATCGAAAGAGACCAGTTTACTGACCCAGATGATGTGGTGTTGTTCGATGCAGATAATCATTTGATCGACGGTAAACTTCTTCTCGTAAGAGTTGGAAAACAAAACTATTTCTTGGCTGAGATATCCGAATGAAAAAGCTGGGTTCGCACATGTACATAAGATCATAATGCCTACTGACCGAGCACTTGCTTAACAGCTTCGATCACACGTGGGAACACCTTGCTATTAGCAGCGATGACACCCTTTGAGTCTAAGAGTCTACCCTTGCCAAAATCAAGTGCCGCACCTGTAATATCGCCAACTTGGCCACCACTTTCGTAGAGTAAGATGTTGCCAGCAGCGTGATCCCATATCTTCTCCCTGTATGTGTCGCTGATCGGTAAGCGCAAATAGATATCAGCTTGACCCTTGGCCAACACACAGTACTTTACCTGAGAGTCCAAATTTATTGTCTGTTGTGCAACTGTCTTTTCATCAAAACCTAGGGCAGACTTGATACGACTTTGCGTGGAGTGCGAGGAATGCCCTTTCTCGACTCCCTCAAGCACCTTCAATTCGGAGGGCGAGCTGCCCTGATTCATGCCAATCTTTTCTTGTTCCAGAACGGGAATGAACTTGTCAGTCTTGAACAAAGGAGTATAGAATGAGCCCACACCCTTTATCGCTGAGAACAACCCTCCTTTCTCGCCAGATTGATTCTCGTTAGAGACGATGCTCTCCGAGAGATTCGGACAGCCGATAACTCCTAACACAACCTTGCCATTCTCGATGAGTGCGAGACAAACCGCGAACTGGTCGCCTCGCAAGAACCCCTTCGTTCCGTCAATGGGGTCTAGAGCCCAGAATCTACCTTTATTTCCACCCTTATAATTACCTAGATCAATGCTGTCAAATATTTCAGGCAATGTGGAAAGAGAACCGATCACATCGCTCGACGATTTCGAGAGCATTTGAGCATCCTCTATGATTTCTATGATTTTTGAATTGAGCGAGCGAGCTTCTTCCGTGTCTTCACGCAAGGTGTCCGCATCCTCCTCGCCGACGATCGAGTCCAGCGGGAAATTTATCCGTATAGCGTGATTTATAATTGCTTGTGCTGCGTAATCGCCAATGGTCACCGGCGACTTGTCGTCTTTGATCTGCGTGCCGGACTTCTGTGTTGCTGCAATTGAGTCACTAAGCTTCTTTGTCAAGATAGAGGCTCTCTTCACAGCCAAAGTGGCCACTTCCAATTCTCTTGCATACGCGTGTGTCATTGTATGTAGCCCTCCTAATACAGTTCTGGGCAGACCTAGAAACCTCAAAGAAATTGAGAAAAACAAGACGGCCAGGACGAAAATAATCGAGTTTTTAGA